>VUQS01000289.1:3505-21804 GCA_015108495.1 Heterochromis multidens | reverse complement strand
ATGGTATAAAATGTAAAAAAAAAAAAAAAAAGCAGACTGCTAAAAGTTTGCATTCTATCATGTAATTTTAAATAGTCCAAAGTCTGAAAGGCTGAAACAGATACATTTGTCTTTTTTATATGTTCTAATATAAAAATGAGCAGTAAAGATGGAAAGAGAGTTCATCACTCTGTGAAAAACTGTGTCAGGCAAGTAGTTGAACAGTTTAAGAAAAACCTGGTGTAAAGGAGTAAATAATTTAGGATTTCATCTATGGTAGATACAAACAGGAGAAATCTTAGTAAGCAATGGAAAAGGCTGAAAATCAATAGGGCAGTGATCTTTGGGCGCTCAGGTGACTCTACTTTAAAGTTGTGATTCTTCAGTGGATATCACTGCATGGGCTCAGAAACACTGATTATCTAATTGTAGGCAAGCAGAGTTTGTCACTGCATCTGCAAATGCAACTAAAAAGTCCTCCATGCAAAGAGAAAAATGTGTTTATGAACAAGACCCAGAAATGCTGTCACTTTCTCTGGGCCAGAAATTATTTAAGAGGCACTGAGAGGAAAAGGAAATCATTTTGTGTTCTGACCAATCAGGAACCCACAGTCCAGGCTAAAGAGGAGAGAGATCATCCGGCTTGTTATGAGCACACAGGTCAAAAGTCAGCAATTGTGACTTGTAGAGGTTCACTAGTGCACATTGCTTTGTAACTTGCACATTTATGAAGGCCCCTATTAATGATAAATGATATATACAGGTTATGGAGCAAAATATGGTGCCATCCAGACAATGTCTTTCTCAGGGAAGACTTTGCTTATTTCAGCAAGACAATGTCAAACCACATACAGAAACTAGATCTATTAAACCAAAATGGCTACATAGAAAAAGAGTCTGGCTACTTAACAGGATCTTCTGCACTCCAGAGCTTCTACCTGTTGAATATCTTTGTGTTATTTTAAATAAATAAATAACAAAGGGAGCCCTTTACTCAGCTAAAATCCAGTCTCAAACAAGAATAGGAAAGTGTTTAGCTTTCAAAACTACAACATTAGGCCTACTTAGTTCCCAAACGTTTTTAGAGTGGTCATCATGTTCCTTTCTGAAGTGAAGTGTAGTTCCAACGTGTCTTGACTTCAGTTGTTATTCTTTTTTACACAGCGTCCCAATGTTTATGAAAACAGGGTTATATTACTGATGATACAAATAGGCTCATCAAAATAGACTAATTGCCTGGAAATTTGATAGCATAACAACATGATGCATTTTCTTTTCATAGTCATCAGTGTGCTGTCATTGATTTTTCTAAACTGAAACCAAAACATACAGCTATTACACAGTAAGAGTGTGAACCATATACGTGTCCTTTGTTCAGTTTCAGTGCCAAAACATCCACTGAGCTCAGGCAATACGGTTACAGTGCATCCAGAAAGTATTCACAGCGTTTGTTCCACATTTTATTATGTTACAGCCTTATTCCAAAATTGATTCATTTTGATCTCACAATTTTCCACACAATACCCCATAATGACAAAGTGAAAAAATTTTGCTTGAAATTCTTGCAAATTTATTAAAAATAAAAAACAAAAATATAAACACTGAATATTACACATAAACTAAAATAGTATTGTGATACTCAAAATCTCATCTAGATTTTAAGCTTTATACTCAAAATTCTACACACAATACCCCATAATGACAAAGTGAAAAAAGTTTGCTTGAAATTCTTGCAAATTTATTAAAATACTTATGTACATAAGTATTCACAGCCTTTGCCATGACACTCAAAATTGAGCTCAGGTGCATCCTGTTTCCACTGATCATCTGTCAGATGTTTCTACAACTTGATTGGAGTCCACCTGTGGTAAATTCAGTTGATTGGACATAATTTGCAAAGGCACATACCTGTCTATATAAGGTCCTATGGTTGACAGTGCATGTCAGAGCACAAACCAAGCCATGAAGTCCAAAGAATTGTCTGTAGACCTCTGAGATAGGATTGTATCGAGGCACAGGTCTGGGGAAGGGTACAGAAAAATTTCTGCAGCACTGAAGATCCCAATGAGCACAGTGGCCTTCATCATCCATAAATGGAAGAAGTTTGGAACCATCATGACCTTTCCTAGAGCTGGCCGCCCGGCCAATCTGAGCAATCTGGGGCAGAAGGGCCTTAGTCAGGGAGGTGACCAAGAACCTGATGGTCACTCTGACAGAGCTCCAGTGTTGCTTTGTAGAGAGAAGAGAACCTGCCAGAAGGACAACCATTTCTGCAGCACTCCACCAATCAGGCCTATATGGTGAAGTGACCAGACAGAAGCCACTCCTCAGTAAAAGGTGCATGACAGCCCGCCTGGAGTTTGCCAAAAGGCACCTGAAGGACCTGAAGAACGAAAAATATTTTAAAAATTCTATAATATTTAAGTACAAATTTTTCACTGTGACAAGTTGTCAGTTACTTCATAAGCACATGCATGCACTAATTCCAGTTTCAGTAATATTCAGGAAATAGAATAATGCATATTCAACTTGGTTGCAACTCTTGCTTGCTGGAGTGCTTCTCAGAATTTTTTTAGGCATCCCCCACTAATGAAATCAAAAGAATTCATGCCCCACACCCCCAAAATTTTGTTCTGCTTATTTATCAATAATATGAAAGAGGGATCAAACTTGAGTTTTAAACTTAACATCATAGCACATACAGTAGCATCAGCAGACATTTAAATGGGTAATTGATTTTTAGATCTGCTTTAAAAATCATACAGCACTACTTGTTTTGGGCTTTGGGCATCATTTTCAAATTATTAATTGTTAAAATCACCATGGTGGCACTATTGCTCTCAGAATGGCAATGTCAGTCTGTTAGTCAGTTTGTTCAACCGAGACTTGACTAGCCTTCATTCATTGAATATTACACATAAACTAAAATAGTATTGTGATACTCAAAATCTCATCTAGATTTTAAGCTTTATACTCTATAATTATGTTCTTATTGCCAAATTGCACATGAAGGATTTGATCTCTCTTCAGTCAAACCTTAGGGCATACAGGTTGCTTTTTTGTTTTAATGTCTCTCAAAATCCTTTCAGGTATCTTTTCAATCAACTCACTGTCTGCCAAATGAGAGTCCTCAAAGACCCTCCAGTGGGCATTGTGGCACTGTATGATGGGTCTGGCACTAGGTTTCAAAAGAAGAGCTGAATCTATAACCTGTGCAGGAGAGCAGAGGACAGAGACAGTTGACGGAGTGAAATCCTTCACGTTGCTGTAATGGGTATAATTACACAAAGAAAAGGGCTGTTAGGTTAAATTACCCGTGATATTCACCATGGATAATGGCAGAAATTCAGAAGGTTAAATGACACCAGGAGCTGAATGACTTTTGACATTAAGGTACTATTGAAAAGGGAATTATAAAAGAGCCTTTATGGGCAAATCCAATACCCTACATGTTGGACTGTAGCAATTGGTTTGAAAAGACTTTAAAAAGGCTTTTTTTGTGAACACCTGTGTCTTTAGAAGCCATTGTGAGATAATGATTTAGTCTAAAAAGCATTGGTCGGATAGATTGTTTCCAACAGTGGAAGCTATTTGAAGCTTTCTTTGAGTTGCAGTGATGTCTGGAAATTGTCCTGCTGAGTGCCGCACCTACTCATACAAGTAACCACGGCAGGAAAGGAAACACTGAATAGACTCAAGCAATTAGTTGTTTTGGTCTTATTGTCTCTTACCTCTGTAGTTCCAGCTACCATCCAAATAGGTTTGTATATGAAATCTTCATTTTCTTCTTCAGTTGGCACTATATTCTCTCTTGTCCAAAAGCTGGCCTTCACAGACAGCAAACTGCCCAATTAGTGGATGAGAAGGTAAAGTGGGCTGGGCTGGACTGCTACACAATTACCTCAAGTCACCCCACGGCAGCCACCCACACAACTAAACAAGAGTGTGTATTGTTTATCAAATGACTACGGAGAAAAAGAATAGCAAGACACTTTAGATTTTGTGTATTTTTCCACATTGCCTAAGCTGCTGTGTTTCTTCAAACTTTTGCTTTCTTTATATTATACAAATCAAGCCTTGGCCAACATTTTTTCCTCTCTCAACCTTACTTTGTTAGACATCTGACTGCCAGTCACCCATATGCTGATTGGCTGAACACAGAAAGCAGAGAGACATATTATGCAGTACAATACATGTTAAACACTTGATATTTAATGGATACTCCCAGTATACTATGAACTATAATTTATGTGAGAATAAGAGGCAAAAAAACCCAGGAAACATAATCTCCATGTAGAAAAATATACTGACATACACATATCCATGAGAATCATACATTTACTTACATAATTTCATAATGTAAAATGCAAATGTAAATACAACTCTTGTAAGCCATATAATAGTGCATCTAGTATAAAGTAATAAGATAAACCTTAATGAATTTTAAATTGATTACATGTAAAGTGAAATATTTCAAGCCTTTGAAATCCAGTATCTCAATTTATAAGAATTATAAAGGATTAACAATACAAAAATGTCCAGCTTCTTAAAAGTATGTTCATTTATATACTCAGTACTTGGTTGGGGCTCTTTTCCCACAAATTACTACATCAGTGTGGCATGGCATGGAGGAGATCAGCTTGTGTCACTACTGAGGTGTTCTCAAAGCCCAGGTTGCTTTGATAGTGACCTTCAGCTTATTTGTATTTTTGGGTTCAGTGTTTCTCATCTTCTTCATGACAATTCCCCATGGATTCTATATGAGCACCAGGTCAGGAGAGTTGGTTGGCCAATCCAGCACAGTAATAAAATGGTCATCAAGACATCTGTGCATGGTGGCTCCGGATACACTGACACCAGCTCCAGTCCATTCCTTGTGAAGCTCTCCCAACTTTCTTGAATCAACTTTTCTTGACAATCTTCTTAAGGCCATGGCCATTGCTTGTGCACCATTTCCTACCACACTTTTCCCTTATAGTCAATTTTCCATTATTATGCTTTGATACAGCACTGTGGAACAGCCAGCCTTTTCAGCAGAGACCTTCTGTGGCTTACCCTCCTCGTCAAAGGTATCGATGGTCGTCATCTGGACAGCAGTCAAGTCAGCAGTCTTGTCCATGATTGTGGTTAAATGTAGTGAACTAAAGTGAGAGTTAAATGGTATTTATACTGTTAGTATAAATGTATACAGTAAGTTACTCAAACTGAAATTAAATTTTTAATAATTTGTGATATTGGATTTCTCATGAGCTATGAGCCATAATCACCAAAGTTCATAGAAACATAAAAAAGCTTAAAATATGTCACTTTATATGTAATGAATATAGAATATATGAAAGTTTACCTTTTTAAATTAAATTCTGAATGAAATAAAGCATGAAATAAAAACTTGATAAGAGCTGAATAATATAAATAACATTCAATATTAAAAATACTTCAGTTAACATTGTCATGTATAATAAACGTATAACTTTTTCATTCAATATTCTGATCTACCATCTTTATGATTGAATTATGGTCTTCTTTAGGAAGTGGTAAAAGCTGCAATAATCACTTTTTTTACGAGTAATGACTGCACACTGTCAAGGGACTGCTTGTAGGGATGAACTAATGCTATGTAAGTTACATAGCATTTTCTTAAGTTTAACGAGCACTTCAGCCCATTTAAATTCATTGTTTCGGTTTTCATGCCTAAAAATACTGTTATCAACAGCCTATTTTCCTGCTGCAGCAGGGAGCTGTTTTCAGCAAAGAAAACTAATAAACCCACAGTGCACTCCCTACTCAATGCAAAACAACAGATAGACAGCTCACAGCTGAACAGTCACCAAGTTAAGAAGCCAAGGAGCCATTTAATTTTTGTCAGCTGATGGTGGAGGACCAAACACAGCTACAAGCAAATATTAACTGGCTACAATTTGGATGCCCTGATCAGCCTGCTCCATTTCCCCCATGTAGCCAATCAAAACAGAAATGTAACCTTTAAGAAGAAAAAGT
This sequence comes from Heterochromis multidens, assembly GCA_015108495.1. Classification (NCBI taxonomy): domain Eukaryota; kingdom Metazoa; phylum Chordata; class Actinopteri; order Cichliformes; family Cichlidae; genus Heterochromis; species Heterochromis multidens. Next base: position 15,828 of record VUQS01000289.1, on the reverse strand, counting down.
TCATGTTTCAATGTTCTGAGGTTGAACACAACCACTTGCTTTGAGTAGAAAGAAAACTGCAGTCTCTGGAGATATTGGTCACTGCATCCAACATTGCACCTTGACCTCTGATCATCTGGATAAGACAACAAGATTGATGATATTTGATAAGTGTAAAATGGCAGTTAAGTCTTTCATGCCCTGGTCATTTAAATCACTGACATGTTTAATAGAACCAACATCTAGTGATTAATTATGCTCTCAAGCGGCATTATAATAAAACAAAATCACAAAATGAAGTTTAAGTTATTTCTGTTATTGAACAGTGATACACAAAATAAACAAAATGTATCATGCCAGCAGTAGTTGTTTTTATATAAGGCTTGATCTTATTGTTAAAGGAATGCAGCAGACTGACATTTTGATAAATACAGTTTCTAAGTGGGAAAAATTCTCTTCACAAAATGACAAACTTTTTGTTCAAGTCAACTTTTAACACATCCATCACAGAGCAGGAGGCGGGGTACACCCTGGACAGGTCGCCAGTCTATTGCAGGGTTAACATAGAGAGACAGATCACATTCACACTCACATTCACACCTACAGCCAATTTAGAATCACCAGTGTTTTCCATGAGTGCTTCTTGGACATGCACTGTCCTGGTCTATCATGCAAAAAGTCGGAAGAACAGCTAGTTAAAAATAGAATAGCTTAAAAGATTGTGTCCTCCTCTCTTGCACCATACCACAGTGTGAGTCTTGCTAAAGAGGGCCTTGGATTACAAACAGGCTGCTCAGGCTCCAAAGTAGAAGAATCTAGTGAGCTCAGAGACCCTGTGGGAGACCCTGACCCTTCATATGCATAAGTTCGAAGGCAGTCAAATGGAGGCGCGTAAGGATCCTGATCAGCTTCTGCCAGCCTGTCCAGAATAAACTGCCTGAAGACCTCGTCCTCTGGGCCAATGAGGTGTGACTCTCGGAGGGACATTCGTATGCTGGCCCTGACATCTTCCCTTCGCAGCCTCCTCTCCCTTCTCCTGGGGTGCGGGCGCAGGGGGACAGTAGGCTGGCAGAAGTCCAGCTTCACTCCTCCAACTCCTGATTCTCCATAATAAAGCACCTTCTGCGACACAGTCTCAGGCAGCTCCAGCTCCTTCACCTCTACCTCACGTCCCACCTGCTGTTTTCTCCTGTGTCTCCTCACCATCAGCATTACAACTGACAGCACTGCAGACACAACACAGTAGGAGATCATTACAGTTAAACACCAGGGCATGAGCTTTGTTAGGAAAAAAAAAAAAATCTACAGTGCCTGATGGAGCATGCACATTGAATGTACAAGCACACCAAAAATAATAGCAGGCAGATTTGTTTTTGTGGATGCAAAAAATCAAAATGAGGGCAAATTAGGCAATAAATTCTCTCGTTTTTGTTTTTTTTATTTCAGCTCACACACAAAGAAAGTATTCCTTTATTCACTCCATGTGGCACAGAATACTAAAACTGTTGTTATTTTCTTCTGCCGGGTTTTCATCGGCTATTGTTCTCATCCGACAGAATGTTAGCATAGCAGGTTTTGTCATTAATCTTTCATGTGATGGGCACAGGGAGGACACAAAGCAGCCGAGGTCATAATAAAGCTCTTCACTATGCAAACCCATCAGTGTCCCAGGATGGCATTGCTACTGATGTATTGCAACCAATACACACATTACCTGACATCATTGCTCTGCAAGCTTTCAGCATTTTAAAAGTGTGTGTTAAAGGCACGCTGGTGAGTCTTAAAAGGCAGATTCAAATGAAAGTGCAAATTTGTTAATGAAAAATCCTGCTGTTTAACACACATTCATATACTTGCCAAAGTGATGTGAGCTGGAACTGCTTTAGCTCAACAGACCTGCTGGAAAAGAGTGATTTATTTTAAAACAAAGTTTCAGTGAAATTACCATTTGACGTAATAAAACTCCAACATCTTGGGAGTTTGATCTATTGGTTTCCTTGTTTGTAAATAATGATGAATGTCTAGAAATATTCAAAGTTTTCAGGGTTTTCTTTTCTCTATCCATTCATCCATTTTCTTCCACTTATCCAATTCAGGGTCGCGGGGGGGGAGCTGGAGCCTATCCCAGCTGCCATAGGCAAGAGGTGGGGTACACCCCAAACAGGTCACCAGTCTGTTGCAGGGCTAACACAGAGAGAAGGGCAACCATTCACACTCACATTCACACCTATGGTCAATTTAGAATCACCAATTACCTAACCCCACTAACTGCATGTCTTTGGACTGTGGGAGGAAATCAGAGTACCCGGAGAGAACCCATGCAGACATGGGGAGAACATGCAAACTCCACATAGAAAGGCCCCGGCCACATGGTGGATTTGAACCCAGGACCTTCTTGCTGTGAGGCAACAGTGCTAAATACCATACCACCATGCTGCCATTCTTATTTCTAAAGAATCTAAATTATTTGTGAAATCTTCTGTGACTCCATAGTGCAAAATCAACCATCTTTCTAATTCACTCTTCCACTGTAAATTTAAAAAAGCAGTTATTTTAAATGGAATATTCTTGTTTGGTTAGACATCTGTCATTCAGCCTTTGTAGTGACACTGAATCAAATCTGAAGTATTACTTCAAAGTCTGGAAAATTATAATTGTAAATACTTTATAATGCTTCTACACTTTCTCCAAAACCCAGTCAGTGGAAGCTGTAGTTATGCAAATGTTTTAAACAAAGTTCTTCACCTGCTGGAAGTAAATTATTCGTAATAAAATATAACTTTCTATTTTTAAAAAAACTCCTCAGTCACCATTGGTAAATTGGTATAGTGCTGTAAAAAAGTATTTGCCCCTTTGCTGATTTCTTGTTTTTTTTTGTTTTTTTTCATATTTGTCACACTTACATGTTTTAGATAATCAAACTAATTTTGGTATTAGACAAAAATAACCCAAGTAAATGCAAAATGCAGTTTTTATGATTTCATTTATTAAGGGAAAAAAGCTATCCAAACCTACCTGGCCTTGTGTGAAAAAGTAATTGTGATAACTGGGACTGAGTCTTTCACATTGTTTAATCCACTGTTCTTTGCAGAATTGTTTTAATTCAGCCACACTGGAGGGTTTTTGAGCATGAATAATCTATTTAAAGGTCATGCCAAAGCATCTCAATCAGATTTAAGTCTGACTAGGCCACTCCAAAACCTTCATTTTGTTTTTGTGTTTTTTGGAGCCATTCGGAGGTGGACTTGAAGGCATGTTTCAGATAATTGTCCTGCTGTATAACCCAAGTGAACTTGAGTGTCAGGGCAGAAACAGATGGCATTCTCTTTCAGGATTTTCTGGAAAAGAGCAAAATTCATGGTTCCACCAATTACGGCAAGTAATCCAGGTCCTGAAGTAGCAAAGCAGCCCCAGACCATCACACTACCACCACCATGTTTGACTATTTTTGACATAATGGGATGCAAACCTTCCAAAAAGTTAAACTTTTGTCTCGTCAGTCCACAGAATATTTTCCCAGAAGTCTTGGAAATTATCAATTCAATTTAATTTTCAATTCAATTTTATTTATATAGTGCCAAATCACAATACACAATAATACAGAGAAAGATCAAGATGTTTTTGGCAAATGTGAAACAAGCCTTTGTGTTCTTTTTGGTCAGCAGTGGTTTTCTTCTTGGAACTCTCCCATGGATGCCGTTTTTGCCCAGTCTCTTTCTTATTATTGAATCATGAACTCTGACCTTAACTGAGACAAGGCCTGCAGTTTTTTAGATGCTGTTCTGGGTTCTTTTCTGAATTCCTGGATGAGTCGTCAATGTGCTCTTGGAGAAATTTTGGTAGGCCGGACACTCCTGGGAAGGTTCACCACCATTCCAAGTTTTCTCCATTTGTAAATAATGGCTCTCGCTGTGGTTAGGAGTTCCAGAGTCTTAGAAAGGGCTTTGTAACCCTTTCCAAACTGATATATGCCAATGACTTTGTTTCTCAGCTGTTTCTTTAGATTTTGGCATGATGTGTTGCCTTTTGAGATCTTTTAGCCTGCTTCCCTTTTTCAGACAGGTTCTATTTAAGTGATTTCATGATTCAGCAGGTCTGGCAGTAATCAGGTCTGGGTGTGGCTAGTGAAATTAAACTCATCTTTCCAAAAAATGTGGTTAATCTCAGTTAACTTTTTCAGGTTTGGATAGCTTTTTTCCCTTAACAAATGAAATCATTATTTAAAACCTGGATTTGATATATACTCTGGTTATATTTGTCTAATATTAAAATTTGTTTGATCATATGAAACATGGAAGTGTGACAAATATGCACAAAACAAAAAGAAATCAGCAAGGAGGCAAATACTTTTTCACAGCACTGTATATTTTCCAGTTGTCTAACAATGTTTTAGGGTTCCACATTGAAACATCCATCTTTCAAGTGACTAATCATCATGTTCATCATCTTTAAATTGGTATTTTTAGGAGACAAAACTCAAAACTCTTTCCAGTCTAACATGATATTCAAAACTTAAATATGCAACATTGCAACATTATGCTTGCTTACCTGTGAGTGTGACCAGGCAGAACAGAATCCCTAACAAGGTTTGTAGGCTCACCCCCATGGAGAGAGCGAGGGCTTCCACCCCTCCTGTGGGACAATGGCCTGCAGGCTGACAGCTGCACACACTAATGGTCAGAGTGCTGGTACTGGACAGGGCTGGAGAGCCACTGTCTGCCACCACCACTGGTAAGAGGTACTGGGTTCGATCTTTTCGGGTAAAAGTACTCCTGCGTGCCACGATTCCTGCTGTGTTGTCTAAAAGGGATGCCAAGTGTGAGAGATGCAGTTTTCAGTATTCTTAAAAAAACATGACTAGTCCAAGTGTGAATCCTGATATATTGAAGAAATTCAAAAACAAGGAGAAAATCCTGTGAACTGGCACACTTAATGCAATTTGAAATACAAACTAAGCTCTCTAAAAGGCCCTGCGCCTTGTCAAATCAATTTCTGGTCAATGTATAAAAGTAAATTTGGAAAATGAATTTCACTTTTGAGTGTGCCTGTAAGACTTCATGAAGGCACTGAACAAAAAAACTTCTTTGGAGTCAAATAAGCCTTGTGGCATATGGAAATGTGTTTTATTAAACTTGTTTCTTGATTCATTATTCATTTCCTGGTTGCTGACTGGACTGCTGTGCTTGAGTGGCTAACCACCCATACACTGCACCTGCATACATTTCATTCTAACTTACTCAACACATTCAAACATGCTCTGTACTTTAACAATGCTGTCTGTTCAATTTACTGCCCATTTTCATTATAAACTTTGAAAAAGGGTTGAGTGCACACTAAGGCAAACTTCTCAGTTTACTTACTCAAAAGGCAGTCAGTCACAAAAAATAAAATAAAATTAAATTAAAAAAAAATACAACCTACAGAAGGATTTTCATCCCAGAATGTTCCGTGATGAGTGCATTGCATTTATTTATATTTTTTAAATCATAAAATATCCCTGTCATTCTGTCTTTGTCAAAGTCTAAGATCATTGCACGTTATGGCTTAGCTGTTGTTCATTGCTTTTCTAGCAGGAACCATATGGGATGGCATGGCTTCTTCTGGTTTCATGTGCTCATTTTTGCTCCACAGCCTAAAGCATCTGATGGAAAATGTCAGTGATTTGCAGGATGACATTTTTTGGAGCAAGGAGTGTAATTATACAAATTTAGTTTATGCTGAGGGTCTCACTGCAACAGCCCTGAGTCACTCAGCATCTGGTTCATTGCACTTAAAGGGAAAACAAGTCAGACTGTGAGAGATTATGTTGTGAGACTGAGATCACATTAATCTCTGTATTATTACTTTTGTAGTTTCTTAAGAGTTTCTTTTAATCATTCATTCACAAGTTATGGGGTGGACTTTGGGAAATACGCCTACCTGCTTTCTAGATAAAAGCTAAGTGAGACGATCAGCACCACTCTCACTAACATGTCTATACAGAAAATATGAAGCTTCAGCCTGACACAGGTTAGATAAGTTTAGCACATTGTGAAAACTTGGGAAACAGTAAATCTAATTCTTTCTAAAGCTGCAGCACTTATAAATCTCACACTTAGTCATCATGCCTTGACAAAACCAATCCTGGCATTACCTCATGGTGACATATTGGCATGGATTGAACACGGTAATAACTGAGTTTTAGAGGCTCTAACTGGCCAACTTTGTTAGTATCAAACTGTGACACTCTAGATGGTTCCCTTGTTGTGAGTCTTTATGCTACACTAACTGGCTGTTGGATGTAACTCAATAGTTACTGAATGAGCATGGTATCTAGTAATTCTAAAGGTTATGGACACATTTGTATGCACTTGTATATTATTGATTTGAGTATAACCTTGATTATCTCTAATAGTGAAGTTTGGATTAATGCGCTTCTCAGGGACCATAGAGAAGTAGAAATGATGTCCTTCAGCAGGGTCGTCTGGATCAGCAGCACTCAGCAGCTGAATGAGCTGAGAGAACAAAAACACACAATATTGAAGAAACAGCGCTGCAAGCAGGAATAAAAGTAAGTAAGAAGGAATTGTATCCATCTATACATATATGTGCATATATATGTATAGAGCTTAACAAATTTATTAGACCACTTATCATAAAAACAATAAAACATAAACATTTTATAAATCTGTCAAAAAACTTGTTTAAAACAAAAAATTACATTGTTATTCATTAGCAAAAACACAAACTGATTTCAGACTTTTATACCCAAACTTGAGCTGGCACACTGGACTTTTCTGAGAAATTAATGAAGCATAACATTCAGCCACTTTATTTTTTAACCATAACTATAATTTGGCATCTTAATCAAGTGTGTTGCTATTGTTTTCCGCTTTTTTGTAAAACAAAAAAGCAAATTTGTAAATTTGAAAATTCATGGATAACAACAATAATTATATTTTCACATTAAAAATATCATTTCAATTAAAGAGCTTGCGCATACTGGTGGATTCACCATTACAGAAACATAAAAAAATGATTTTGGTAATTACCAGTACTTTCAATTTTAGGCAGCATAAACAAACCTCATTAGATAAGATTATTCTAATTCTAATTCTAACCTTACAATGGGTGGTGGTCTAATAAACTAGTAAAGCATTGTATATATATAATATACTGTACTGTTGCTCAAGTGGTCTTGAGCAACAGTTCTCCAGGCTTTCTGAAAGTCTTTCAAAGATTTTTTTTGGACATTGGCTGCTTTTTTTACTCATTTTTAGTCCAGGCCTTGTACAGGACTAACTTCAGAGGATTTTTTTTGTCACTTACTAACACTGACCTATGAATCATTCAAGTATAAAAAAAGAACCACACTCAAGGGATGTAGGCAGTAGTTTATCTCAAAAAATTTCTTTAGCTGAATCTATGAAAAATGCCAAAAATAACACTGTTTGACAGGCATAGGATGTTTGCACCAACAAGGTGATGCCCAAAGAGCGATTGGCTGAAAACTTGGCATATCTCAGCATGGTGTGCATTGTGTCCTTAAAAATCTTGAGGGATCTGGATAACTTGAGGACAAAAGAAGTGGCAAGCTGAGAAAAACTATCTACAGCAGATGAACAGTATCTGAATGTCTTGTCCTCAAGAAATGGGAAAAAATTCTATTTGCTGGCCAGATGCAATTCTCATCTGAAGGGCCTGATGAGAAATCTGATCAGATCAGATCAGATGAGATTTGATCTATCTACTGTTTGCCAAAACCTGATCAGAAATGGTCTCAGTAGAAGGGTGGCTCTCAAGAAGTAATTCTTAATGAAGGGAAACAGGGAGAAAAGGCTAAGGTATGCCAAATTGCACAAGAACTGGATGGAAAATCAGCGGCAGCAGGTCTTGATGAATCCAAAACTGAAATTTGTGGTTCAAATCTTCATCAGTATGTATGGAGGAGGTCAGGAGAGAGATACAACAGTGAGTGTCTACAGCCATCTGTAAAACACAGTGGCGGTTCTGTCATGGTTTGGGCTGCATTTCAGCCAGTGGTGTTGGGGATCTTGTAAAAATGTATGGAATTATGAACACAGAAAAGTACCGTCAGATATTGATCCACCATGTAATAACATCTAGAAAGCATCTGACTGGCAGCGGCTTTCAGCATAACAATGATCCCAAACATAAAAGCATACCTGGATAGAAGAAAACACAGTGGAACACTATCAGTGATGAATCGATCTTCCCAGATTCCGGACCTCAACATTATAGAAGCAGTGTCTGATCATCTTGACAGAGAACAAAACAAAAGGCGGCCAAAATCCAAAGAAGAGCTTTGAATGTCCTTCAAGAAGCTGGAGAACTAATCCTGAAGACTACTTAAAGAAATTATAAGAAAACTTGCCTAAGAGAGTTCAGTCAGTGTTGAAGAATAAAAGTGGTCATACCAAATATTGACTTCAGATTTGTTAGAATAGAACCCATTTTTTGCCCTGTACTGTTTCAATAAATCACTACAGCTATTTCCCATTCCAAGCAAAATGTAAAGAAATGATGGGTGGCTCTAGATAGATAGATAGATAGATAGATAGATAGGATAACAGAAATACAATATGAAAACTTTTAATGTTCACATTCGTGTATATTCAGATTTCCACTCTGCAATGTAGTAAATCGTGAACATCAGTGCATCATAATATACATACCTCTCCTGCCTGCGTTCCCTCACAGATATATGGCTGGTAATCTCTTGCAAGCCTTGGCACATTGTCGTTTATGTCCAGTACTTTGATGAACACCACCACAGAGGAGGATAAATGGTTCTGCGCTGCAGTAGTGAAGATAGACATTTGCTGGAGTCCACTGGGTCCATGTATCATAAATGCTTTGTAAAAACTCTGTCAAAATAACACTTAAGACTGAGAAATGTTTCGTCTTCTGGCATCAGGAATGTGGGAAAAAAATGGCCACCAGCATCACACTGCTTTTACCAAAACAAAATAAACAATTCGACAGTAAACAGTTATACCTATTATGGAAATTTAAGGGTTCAGTCTGGACTAGCTGTTCCCAACCACTTTTTCAGAGGTGGCATGTGAGGTGGAAACTGAACGACAGGTAGGTAGAACAAAAAACATATCAAATGTGCCTTTTTCCTGCACACTTTTGTTACAACCAGTGATATCTCTACTCTTCAAAAGTTTTTGTCTTTTGCTCAAAAGAATGACAAATATATGACAGTATCTGTAACTGTAAAGAGAGCTTACTAACACAAAGCTAGTAGTGAAGAAACCTGGATCCAGAATGATATTAAAGTTCAGTGTATGTTGACCCAGCTAAGAAGCCAAACCTGGTTTTCAGCAGGTAACAAAAGTAGTGATGAACAGTCAGGCTTGTATCAGCGTAGCCTCCATTAACACCTGCACCTGTATCCAAAGTAGAATTGCTAAGGCTCTTTGGGTTGGTTTTTTACAAATTTTGCTTTTGGTTTTGTGTTGATACTTAAATGTTAAAAAAAAGATCCTGTGTGTGCCAACATTAGGATAGGGATTTGCATCAGTATGTGTGGTTGTAGCTCTCTAGTATGTCTAGTATGACAGAATCTACCCCAGTGTAACAAATTGCTCTATTCAGAAAATAAATATGTAGAGTAAGGCATTAATTTTTTAAAAAGTAACAATTTCTAATACATTACTTTTTTTTTACTCTTTTTGCTAGAAAAAACAGTTGAGAAATAAAAGCAAAGATGACTGATAAGTTGTTAAAACTTAATCTACTGATAGTACAAATGTGTGATATTTGCAGACACTTTGTTCGCAGTTGCAGACTGAATTAAGGCCTCACACAGGCCTAGAGACCAGTTGGCAACCCCCTAGCATTCAGATGGCCCCTGTATTATGTGAGTGGCTGGTGTGAGGTTGCTGGACTTGAAACTTGAAAAAGTGCGATGCAAACTGAAAATGGAGAACATTCACCTTTAAAGTAAATGTTGTGCATCACTGCTGCAACCAACACATTTTAAAATGTGCAACTTTTACTTTGAAGGCGAACAGCCTCCATTTCCAGTTTGCATCACTCTTTTCACGGTTTCACTAGCGCTTGGTGAGTAGTTTAACTACTGGTCACCGTGGCAATCTGCTAATGACCAAAGCAATCGCAAGGAGGTTTTCAGTACAACACTGTATACCTCTTTGCAACTAATTTCACGCTAACAACTGTCAGCAACCAGTTGTCAACCAGTTGCAGAATGCACACTTTTCCACAGCAAATGGTGGTTACTACATAGTTACTGACTGGTCTTCAGGCCTGCCTGAATGGGGCTTTAGCAATTGATTTTAGAGCAACTGCCAGCAACCACTTGCAACTGGTCAGGGAATACACCTGTCCCTCACCACTGGTTGCTGCCAGATGGGTACTGACAGTCTCTAGGCCTGTGTGACTGAGGCTGAACGACACACTTCATAAAGAGGTTGAACAACACACTCCATAAAGCTACCTCTCAGTCCTGACACACTGGAGTCTAAGGATTAACTAAGAGTTGATGAGTGAGTGGATCAAGGAGAAACTAAGATGGGCTGTTGCTTGGTTGTGACTAAGCCAGAAACCTGTCTGTCCATCACATGACCTATTGGTGATTAGTTTACCCTTTTGTTGTTTATGCTAGCATAATGAACAAGTTAGTAAATGAATCAGGACAAATTTTTCAAGTGAATGGAATTATAAGGACTGTCTTTCAAAAAACCGAATTTTTCCTATCGTTAATATTTAAGCAAGTAAAAATAGGCAATTCATGTCATTACGTACAACATCCAATTTAAACTCAGTTCAACAAAAAAAAGTGTTGTAACTGTAGAATACAATTTTAACTGTGTGGTCAAGTAAATTAACATTTTTAGGCAACAATTTGAGCAATTTATTTATTACTTTAAAATTAACACTTCAACCAATAATCCAGTAATTTGAGTCATTTCAATCACTTAATATTATATTTGGTTTACTAATGGTATGTGGCCACAGGAGCTGGTTTGCACATTAGGGTTCACCCTGCTTTCCAGCATTGGACACTTTGTGGGCGACTCACTGACAGCTAAGACAGATGATGTACAAGTGCTCTCTCTCTCTCTCCTGTGGAAACACTGAGCCGCATCTGACTCCTGTAAATGTTTTCTTTCATTACAAAGAGCAAAAATGCATTTCTCAAAGACGCTGAGGTGACAAATAATACATATGATTGCTGAATCTGTCTTTGTTTTAGATGGACAATGGCAAATTTCAAAGTTTTGCAGGAGTTTTCAGGAGAATTGCGTTATATATATTATAAAAAACAAGAATTGGGTGCACAAGTTTGAATTTATTTTGGATTTTCCCTAATCAAGGTTAAAAGTATACATTCAGGCTCAACAATAAAAAAGTTTGTTTGACAGCACTCACTGGATTGACCAATACTCAGAACAATATGAAAGTCCAAGGAACTCAGTGAAGATCTAAGAAGGAGAAGATTTACACAAAATGGGATGGTCCCTTGGAGCCATTTCTAAACAACTCCAGATTCCAAGATCATCAGTTCAAACAACTGTACACAAGTACAAGTTATTCGTAAGTGTCACCACTTTGTCAAGTTCTGGAAGAAGACCCAAACTGTCACCCTCAGATGAGAGGAAATTGGCTAGGATGTTCAGGAACATCCCAGAAACTACCAAGACACAAGTCTGCCATGAACTGGAAACTGCTGGAACAGTAGCGTCACTGTCCACAGTGAAGTGAGTTTTACATCGCAAACCAAGAAAGAAGCCTAAAATTTGTAGCTGCCCACATGGACAAACCAAATGCCTTCTGTAGAAAAGTTTTACGGTCAGACTAGACAAAGATTGAGCTATTTGGCCACAATGACAAGAGGTATGTTTAGAGGAGTAAAGGTGAGTCATCAAACCTAATAAGACTATACCAGCATGGTGGTAGTAACATCATGCTCTGGGGCTGTTTTATTGCTAGTGGAACTGGAACTACCTCCAAATTCTTCAGCTTCACCTCAAATCAACAGCTAGACAGCTAAAACTTGGACATAATTGGGTGTTCCAAAAGGACAATGATCCCAAACACATATCTAAACTGGTTTTGTAATGGATAAAGCAGGCTAATATTAAGCTTCTCAAATGGCCTTCCCAAAGCCCCGACCACAAGCCTATTGAAAATTTTCTTAAAAGCGAGGTGCATGCCAGGAAGCTTGTTGATGGCTATCAAAAGCATCTGGTTGAGGTGCAGCTCACCAAGAGACATTTAACCAAATATTAGTGGGGATGTATATATATATATATACATCCCCACTAATATTTGGTTAAATGTCTCTTGGTGAGCTGCACCTCAACCAGATGCTT
>VUQS01000288.1:4217-21717 GCA_015108495.1 Heterochromis multidens | reverse complement strand
AATTAATATAAAATCCCTTGTTAAAAGGGAGTTTTTCCTTCCCACTGTTGCCAAGTGCTTGCTCATAGGGGGTCGTTTGATTGTTGGGGTTTCTCTGTATTATTGTTGGGTTTTTACCCTACAATATAAAGCGCCTTGAGGCGACTTTTGTTGTGATTTGGCGCTATATAAATAAAATTGAATTGAAAATTGAATTGAATCAATAAAAATGTGCTTTGACGACCATTAGAATAGTTTCTGGGCAGGCAGAGACCACCCTCACTAACATCTGCTGCACACCCAGTCATTTTGTTCTATAAGCAGGCCTGAAATATGACAGAAAGTTTAGAAAAGAGCTTCAAGGGTTACTCCGTGTAGGCTTTCAAGGGGTAAAGAGTTAAGACTGGCGATGTTAGCAACTAACTAATAGACTCTAGAAGAGAACTTGGCAGCGAAGGAGCCAGATATTTTCTTTAGGAGGGTAAAACAGAGTGAATAGTGGACAGTTTGTCAGGCCAACCTTACCTGAAAAACAAGGTATCAGTCAATTATTAAACAGGATTAAAACAACTGCCATTTATGAAGGCATCAACCTGTTTAGATACTCTATGGACCAAAGTATTGGTCCACACCACTTAAACTTTAAATTCAGGTGTTTTCTGTCCCATTGCAACAGGTGTATGAAATCAAGCATCTATCCATGCAGTCTGCTTTTATAAACATCTGTGAAAGAAGGGGTTATTCTGCAGAGCTCGCTCAATCTGAGCATGGTGCTAAATATTCCACTGTCAGCTGCAAAGTGGAAGTGTTTAGGAACCACAGCAACTCGGCCACAAAGTGTCAGGCCACTTTTACACACTATGCTGACGTGCATAATGTGTAAAAGTGACCAAGACTCTGCTGACTCAGGGACTGCAGAGTTCCAAACCTCCTCTGGCATTAACATTAGCACTAAAACAGCAGCTCCTGTAGGTGTAGCTAATGTGGAAGTGGCCCAGTACTTTTGTCCATATATTGTAGGAGGAAGTGTTGGCATATGATTTACCCATACACCACCTCTCACAGCCCCGTTTGGTGAAGGTAATAAAGAATACTGGGGCACACTGGAACAGCAAGAACAGGAACCTGTTGGCTAAAGTAAGCCAGATCATCTTCACGTAACAATAATATGCTTTTTTTTTTTTCTCATTTTAACATCACTCAACCTGAAAAATCCATCTGATTAGTCTAGATATGTTTTTTCTAATGTAAAATAACAGTAACAGCTTGCTAGCATGTTAGCCATGGGCACACAACTGGCCTAAAAGATAAATTAATACAGCTTACAGTTACAGTTGTTCCAAAAAATTATTTTTATAATGCATTTCCATAAAAGATCATTTTAGTTATGACAACAATACAATTTTAATATATTTGCAAAATTAATTGTTCCCTGTATTCTGACTCATACTGAGAGAAACATTTAGCAGCCAAGAATGCTGCTAATGCTGCTTGCTGGCTGTGTTCACCCTATAGCATGTTAATTCTGCCTTAAAAGCTTCATAATTACACGTCATCTCTGTTTGCAAGGATATTAGACATTGTAATTTTATTAACACTGACAAGCTTTAAAGCTTTAGTTTGATGGTCTGTGTGCAAAGAGCTTAAAAGGTTAAATTAATCCAGCTTTAAGGTACAAGACCTCACACACTTCTCACACAATCTTATTTTGTCTTTTCATTTAAGAAACATCATGTTATATGGTTTCTGAAGCAAATAACAAGGAGATCAATTTCTGCTCAAACACATCTGGAAAGTTTATTGACCACAATCATCCGACTCACACTGGACAGAGCTCACAAATGAACACTTGTAGCTTCAAATGAAAAGAAAGAAAAACACAGGTTTGCAAAGTACTTCAGCTGCTGTGTCACAATAACAGCCAAACTGAGAGCTATAGCGTTTTTCTAGCCACTGGTTCCAGTCTACACGAACACTAACAGCGTTCCACTCCGATGCTCATCTGCTGTTGGTCCCGATGTTCACGCTGGGTGAACAGAAAACTCATGCATGATAAAAAGATTTACACAAAGAAAATGTGCTGCTGTGTGAGTGGCCGGACACAGAGGAGCTGTATCAGTGCAGTAGCAATGTAGAAGAAAGCAAACGCACAAGAAAAAGCAGGAAACGGTCCACACATCAGTGGTGGACGAATAAATAATACATTACAGGATCAGTAACATTCAGGGATCCCAGGGGGAAATACCATTTCATTAAAAGGTGCACATAAAATCCTTTAGAGATGAAAATCTTTTGTGATTTTTATCAATTAATGTGGTCCAAAAAATATATATATAATGAATTGATAGGGGGATTACAATTATATATATTAAAAAAATAGATCCATGATCATTTCTGGATTTGGTCAAAGTCTCTGCACAAAGAAAAAAAACAAAAAAAACCCGCCACAGTTAAATCTCAGAAAGCAACGCCGACTTAAACGTACAAGATTACAATCAGTAGCTTTATAAAGTGACATTTATCATCACCACAGCGATGGCTTTGAGACTATATAATGCTAAAGAGCTAAAAATACAGAAGTGGGTTGTAGGGATTCAGAACGGGGGCGCGTATACAGGAAGATAAATTACAAAAAAGAACGCCTGACATTCAGGGATTGTAATAAAACCAAGAGCTGATATCTTGCACCTCAAAGCGATTAGGTTTTGATTGTGTACTGCAATATCTCTTTGCTGCAAGGTGCAAGAAACTCTCTACGTGCTCACTATTGGACAAATTTAGATTCTCATAGTTTTGGATAAACAAGATGAAGAAAAAAAGTATGATTATCAATCCAAACAAACTTTAAAGGAACATGGATAAAAGTTTTTTTTGTTTTTTGTTTTTTTTAAAGTTCAAGCACATCAATAAAAATCTCTCTAAATACATAAGTTAACATTCAAATGTGAATTAACACTTCAAGCAGTAGCGTAATCAAACTGTAACGTGGGAGGAAGGATGTGTGAAACATCACCATCAGCTGGCAAATACCATAGCAGCATAGGTTTATCTACAAAATGAAGAATGATGATTTTTAAAAATACAGCCTCTCAGCTTCCTGGGAGAATAAGCTATGGCTTATCTTTGACTTGCATGTACAGGTGAAATCTGAAGGGGACATTTATGAAGACATTTTATACTGAAAGTAGGGGACAAGAATCATACAAATAATTAAAATCTGAGCCTTTTCCCCCCGAACTGATTTCTGTAAAATGTCTCTGCTGCTGGTGAAAGTCCTGTCACAAAGCTTAATAAACATTTTAATAGTTAAATATTGGAAATGTTATGGATTTCTATTAGAAAAATAGCTTTGAATTTGTGTGCTTTTTCTCCTCTGAGTCAACATTTTGTGACAGTCTGTGCCACACAACAGCATTATTTGGTAAATCATCAGGGGTTTTAGAAAGCACAGAATATGGTCCATCCACGAATGAACCTTCTGTGAGATAAGGCAGGAAACCATGGCAACAATCCTTTGATTTTTACGTGTTGTTATGGGAGCTATTTTTGAGGACTTGTCAATTTGTCATGAGCACTCACAGTGTGTTAGGCATGGTTATACAGGTACAGTTTGGGAGTATAGTTCTTAAAAAAGATTGCAGGCCCTGAGGAGTATCCAAATTACTGTTTTTTTCCCCCACTTTCTGTTTCCTTTCAAGAATTCAGAGCTGCTGAGTCTGCTGGATGCAGGTTGGTAGCATAGACTGTATATAAAAAGATGGATGTAGCCTGCGGGTGTGAACGGTGAAGCCATTGCAGAAGTGCCTTAAACCTGCAATTTCTTTTCCCCAAATGGACAGCAGGGGGAGGACTCCTCTGCAAAAAAGAAGTCAGATTGTGTAAAATCCTAATGAATTTCTGGTCTCAGTCATTAGTTTCACATCAGTACAGACAGGCGCCATTTCAGGTAAAATGGTAAGGCAGAGTATAAATTTAGGGTGGGGACAATTCATGATTGACAAATCATCACTACATGAGCATGTGGTGTCTTCAGTTTAGTATCCCCCATTCTGCTCACTTAGATGGCGATGGTGAAAATGCTCAAGCTGAAGCTTCAAAATGGAACTTTACACAAAGTTGGCTACATCCCTCTTTTATATACAGTCTATGGTTTGTAGATTGTTTTACCAATGAGTGTCGTGATCCTCTCTGTCAGTACTGGGGCTTTGCTGAGAGGATGATGCAGATTTCAGTGCAACATACCACATTGCAGAGCAAGCAGCTAGCTAGAACAACAACATAGCTACCACCAACGTTTGCAATAAAACTACCAGAAAGGTACATTAGATTATATGAGTACAAGAGGTGTTACAATCCTACTTAAAATACTCAGCACCGCCTTGCATCACTCACTGATAATCACCACAACAATAACAGAGGTCCATCACTTCAGCACTGTGATGCCAGACTGAGTTTCCAGTTCTCAGTAACACACAGACACAAGTTGTGACATACTGAGATGATTACCTGCAGTGGGTGTGCTTTTTTTTTGTGACTATTTAAGTCATAAATCCTGTTGACGGCATATTTCAGAGCTTCAGTCATCCTCTAAAAGATCTATTGAGACATTCAGACCCAAAGGGACTCGTTTGCTTTGGCGCAAATGGGCAATAGTCCCTAAATCTTATGACATGGTTCAACAAATCAAAGAATTTTGGAACTGGTTCGGTTTTTCCCTCTTCTTTCAAAGTCTTCCGCGAGCCCTGAAGAAAGCAAACACTTCTGGCAAGAACAGAGTTTGGTTGAACTTCCTGCCAGAGGCTGTGACTCTAAAGAGAGACAGACCTTCCCCATGAAGCAGCATTAGCTTTGGAAAAGGTCACATGAGAGAACCAGCCAGCAATATTTGTATGAAAATACCAAATCGGAGTACAAGAGTTCATGTTCCCTGAACCTAAACATTTCGTTTTGTAACCCTGGGTTTTGCTGATCTTAGGGAGGCTGTCCTTTCCCTTACGTGCTGCGATAGGTCTTGATAATGTCTTTAATCTGCCTCCTGCAGATGGGGCAGCAGGCGTTGGACATCTTCTTGAGTTTGAGGCCGCAGGTGTAGCACAAACACATGTGTCCACAGGCGTAGATGACCGTGTCCACTGTGTTCTCATAACAGATAGAGCACTCGTCGGACCAAGGCCCACGGCCTGATGGGAACGTGGGTGACTTGGGGAGGCTGACTGGAGAATTTGGGGTTGTTCCTGTTGCAAAAACACAAAGACAATGATAAACAGGTGGACTCTGAAACCGAGGTACCCAAATACCCCAATACCTCAAATAACCTGATGTCATACAGCTTTATGAGCAGATCCAAATGGAGTGAAATGGTGAAGACAGAAAAAAAAAAAGACCTGAATCTGTCAGGTTGGTGTTCACAGTAATACGTCCTAAACCTGTTTTTGAGAACGCAAAGAACCAAACTATGAGGAACTAAGGGACTTTCCCAGGGTGTGTGCTCAGATTTGGGCTGGACAGGGGGCAGAAGCTTACCTTCAAAGCTGCTGGTTATGTTGGGGTTAGCAGTTAGGGACACATATTTGTTCAAGCCTGTGATAAACTTTGCTGTTCTGTCTTCATGCTAGCCTCATTCTCCTCTACTATCGTCGTGATCTCACCTTCCACAAAGTTTGCTTTTCTTGCTGAATAAAAGAACACTCGCTGAAGAGCTCAATGAAGCATGACTTGTCAGGCATTTGCAGTCAATTTTGGTTGATCTAAGATTTATGGATCACAGAGGCTAAATTACTCTGTGTCAAAATCATCCCAAATGGTGTGCCAGTAGTCGATTCCTAAAGATGCTGTACATAAAAATCTTTGCAGGTTCAGATTCACGTATGAATCTAAAACATTTTTAAAAAGGACACCCCATATGTACAGAGACACACTGCATCAGTCCTATTAACATAAACAGTGCTACGTGACATAACAACATGTGCCAAAAACATTTCCTACTTCCAGCTGCAGCTGAAGCAGCGGTGGGACCATGAAGTGCTGGCCATTGTTCCAAACTACTGCAGAATGACATCTGCTCACTACCCCATAATGGCTTCCCCTGAGTCCCCTGTGGGGTGATTGATTATCTTCTTCTACAGTAGCAGTTTCCTATCTGGGTGTGCTTACCTCCTGCTGAGCTGCAGTAAGCGGCTGAGCACAGGCCTCCGTTCAGGACCGGATCAGAGATGCCACTTCCCAGGGCACTGGGGGTGTGCGGAGAGGAGGAGGGCGAGCTGGGATTCGATGTGGCCCGCGGATCCCCAAGATGTGTGGAGCCTAGTCGGAGAAATTACAGCCAGGGTGTCAGATAAATGAATTCAGGAGCCAGTTACAGCAAACACACCAGAATTTCCCTCAGCAATGTGATATTCCTGTCTTTAGTGATCATCAGATTATTATTGTAGGGTCTTTACCTTACAATATAAAGTGCCTTGAGCGCCTATAAATAAAATTGAATTGAATCAGAGGACAGACTGATACCAGGAAGGATGTAAAGAGTGCAATAAAAAGCAGCACAGATGTGAAAAAGGTCAAAAAGACTGGCTTAGAACACCGCAGATCAAATAATTAAAAATAAAAAGCAGATTTTTTAAATGTTCGAGCTTAGCACTAGAGATAAAAGAACCAAAGACACTGCATCAAATGATCTCTTCACGCACAGCTGCTCTTTATTTCTACCTTTCTGTGTTTTGCTTTTGTTTCATCTTTGGTCCACAGAAGTACAGACAATGAGAGCAGGATGAACTACTTTTCCACTAAACAGGCAGTAGTTATGAAAGCACAGAGAGAACTCCAATTTACATTTTAGAAGTACACACATATTCATCATCGAACAGAATAGAAAGGAAGAGCCTTTCCACCGTTTCCTCTTTGAGAAAATGAGTAGGCATCTTCCTGTCTTCACAAGCTGGCTGAAGGAAATAAGTGGAAATTCCAAGTATAAGGTTAGGAAGCACATATCTGAATGCCAGTGACTCAGAAGGACAGATGAAGCTGTTGGAGGTGTGCTTAAAGCTGCACTAAATTTCCTATTTAACAACAGAGTAAATGTATGTGTGTAATGTCTTTAAGAGCCACAGAAAACGACTACCATACTGCCAGTCTGAGGAGTTTTTTTAAACTGATTTTAGCTGTTTTGGTTTTAAATAAATGTAGCACTCGTGATGTTACCTTACTGTAACCAAAAGAAAGCAGGCAATGTTAGCAGCTAGCAAAGAAAAACGGCACCCGTAGAGCGAGATGCTTCACCGAGCTGGTGTTGGAGACCAAAACCAGAGGCAGGACTCCGGCCTGTTTGCCGGAGATTATCATTCTACTCTGAATCAGCACAATAAATCAAATAAAAAAAAAGAATCCATGTTTGGACAGAAAAAAAAAGTCACAGGAACGGGGAATATGTATTCTTTTACAAAATAACAAAAAAAACGCTTAGTGCACTGATTCTGAAAACAGACCAAACTTTAGTCAAGAACTCGAGGTTAGTCATTAATATGTTGCTGCGTGGTCTGGATCACTTGCCATGAGAAAGTCCTGATCCTAAGCTTAATGTCAACACTGAAATATTAGTCAACCTGAGTGTGATTTGTTTCTGAATTTGGTGTCTGGGACACCATGAGCTCAATTTGAGTTTTTAAGAACTTAAAGACGCGCAACTCATACAATACAGCAAACTCATATGGTGCTAATAAAAAGCTGGAGAGACTTGAGAATGATGACTGAATAGCTTTTGGAGGCTCATGTCTGTTCAAAAACAACCAGCAGGAGACAAAGCACCGCAGCACATTAGAAGACGAGAGTCCCATCCAACGCACGAGGCACTTGGACCGGAAACGGATTCATTTGTCATTTAAGAGAATTCATACGGGTTCCTTTGTCATTTAAAATAACTAATAGTGCACCGTCACAAGTAGTGTGATGCCACTAAAGTACGCAAATTAAGATGCAAATGAGCTTTCTTGCAGCGCAAGCAAGTAATCACCCACAAAGAATTCCCATCAAATGCTTTGCTGCTTCTCAACATAAATGCAGATTACTTTAATTACCTCCTCTGAAGCTTACTGTCAAAATATAGCATACTAACAACTGCATCCCAAATCAGCTGCTGTGTGCACATTAGATATTTAACCATGCCATTTCAGTATTTTTTTTTTAGCATCACTCTCTGGTGAATCTCACTGAGGAACAGTTCACGGTGTTCTCCTGGACAGCTGACAGAAAAAAAAGTGAGACCAGAGTCACTGTCAGTGCTGACCAAACATCATGATGACAGCCCGGCACTAACGCACATCCCAGCAGCCTGCCAGGACGCATCGCTCTGCTGCCAACTGCACCGGCGGTCTGATCAGTCCAACTGATGGCCCGACAGAGCCTTCATACACAGACCTGCTTCACTTTAGAGCCAAGCCAATAGTGGGTCATTGGAATGTAATTATAGTATCCAATACAAATCAGTTCATAAACTGAACCAGTGTTTCTGGTTTACAGGCCCTCCAAGATCTTTTTTTTTTAGTATGAATTTTTTGAGCGCCAATATCATGGGCTATATCACATCAAAACTCCACCAGTTTAATGCCTACAACACAGACAAACAGCAACCAGCATTGGTACCCTGGATATTTGATCCATTTTCTGATAATTCACTAGAGAAAAGTCCAAAAAATGTATTCTGGGTAAAATTTCATGAGTCATATCACCATGTGTGATATATAGCTGGTACAGACAAGCTATAGCGTATGAAATGTCTCATTTCTACATACATTTTGATAACACACCTGTCTTGTAGCTGTGGTTCCTTCTGTGTCAGGTAGAAGGCACCAATTCATGCACTGACCGTCCTGCATGTATCTGTATGAGGATCTGTCTGAAGTGGCTTTGGCAGGGTTGGGGTTTAGACAAGGAATCTCTTCTGTTTGCATACCAGGCATTGCACTGGTGCTCCTGTGCCTTTTGGAATTTGCGTGAGTGTTTTTTGTACTGTATGTACAGTGTGTAACAAGTTGTAGCAGACCATATTTAGCAGCTTGAGTGAACACATTGTTTTGAAGGGGAGGCCTCAGGCAGGAGTCACACTCCTTATCTAAGCAGTATGCTTGATGTGGTCAAGGCACTGAGACATATTTCGTCCATGTATAGGAACAAGACAATATGCAAATGCTTAAGAATACATTGTGCAGTGTCCTCCTTTAAGCACAGGCTAGTTAAGTTCTCTGGGACCAGAGTGGAAGAAATACAGTTCCTCAAATGGCAACTTGAGGCTTCAAATGTGAGTCAGTCCCCATAGACTCACATGTTAAAATATCCAACTTTACAGCAGAAATAAACACATTTAGAGCCCGATACACAATTGTACAGGTGCTTATTTTTTTTTGTTATATAAATGACCTTTATTTTTTTAATTAAATATGCATCAAAGGTTTCCATTATTAAGGGCTCAATATGCTTCTCTGTTGGCAGTGTGTTGGCAGACTATAGGGACTGGATGGCCAGTCTACCTGCAAAGAGTGTCTGCTGCCAGATGGAGGCAGTGTCCAAAGTGTGTTGTACAAACAGTTGGTGAGCCACTCTTGCTTGTGCTGTTGTTGGTCCGTC
The DNA here is from genome assembly GCA_015108495.1 of Heterochromis multidens. NCBI lineage: Eukaryota > Metazoa > Chordata > Actinopteri > Cichliformes > Cichlidae > Heterochromis > Heterochromis multidens. The sequence continues at coordinate 12,123 of VUQS01000288.1, read as the reverse complement.
AGCCACAGAGAAGAGCAGAGTTCTAACATACAAAGAGCTGAAGTGAAACAGAGTGTTGAAAACAATGAAAAGTGTCCGCTGCAGCCGCTGTCTGAGCTCTTCATGTATTTTTTTTATCTTTGAAGTTTTTTAGTACTTTTTTCATTCCTTGTTCCAGCCAATCAGCATTTGACATACATGCAGTCGATCTATACACTCTTGGGTTTTTGGAGGATTGCATAGGAGCATGTTTGCATAGGCTGTGTGCAGGCAAACACCTACACAAACAGACACAAATGTGGCACCATAAAATAAGCATTAGCCGCATGACCGTTATGGCACGCTGGCATTGGTGAATGTCGCTGAACCAAACCTCCTGACTATCTTTGTGAAGCATTTTGAATTCAATTATCTGACAACTAATCAGGCTTGGTGTGGGCTTAATGGTTTGAAGACTGTCCAGGAAGTGCAGCAGGTGTCTGCTGCTTGCTAACCAAACCAGCTTTCTCTCTCCACTCTTGACTACACATCATCACTTCTTATTCTATAAAAACAATTTGGTGATGGCCCAATGCCAAACTGAAGGCTTCAGAATCGGTGATGTCAAGGTGGCAATGTCCATCTTTTTTTATACAGTCATCCTCTTAATGTTATCCATCAAAATGCATTTCAAACCATCCTACTATCCTCAACATCTTGTTGGTCTTTTGGCCTACATGGGCTGTGTTAGATAGGCTTAAGATTTTAAGTAAAGTCCAAATCGAGACCACTAAAAAAAAAAAGAAAGAAAAAAGGCATACACAGCCAGGTGCTGTTTGACCTTCAAATGAAAAATCCTGTGTAAAAGGAGCAGCTCTTGAGCCCAGCAGCTGTAATGTAATGTACAACGTGTGAAGTGTGCAGACCTCAGAATCAAACCATCATGCTGTGAGTGCTGATCAGTGCCACCCCTATGAGGTGTTCCTGCACTCATCACGTTCCACCTTTCATCGGATTATTCGAGCCTGCTCACCCTGCGGCACGAGCGGTTCCTCTGTGGAACTGAATCCTCTCTCTCTCCCTCCCTCTGTCCATCTCTCCCTGTTAATCCCACTGGCAGGCGGGCCCTCCAACCCAGGGCAGCTGAGGCAGGATCTGTGGTGCCTAGCCCTGATCCTGCATGCTCACCACTAGATTAAAGCGACCAGCGCGAACAGCTGTGAGAGGCAGGCTGCCTCTCTGCAGCCACATCTCTCCTGCCATCTACTTCCATCCATCAAATCATTCACCCGTCCATCTGTCTGTCTTTAGCACGTATGAGTACATCTACGGACAGATTCTCTTGCTTTCAAGCACGGGAGGTATGCAGGGTATGTAGGGGAGGGACGAAGCCTGAAGAGTAGGACGAATGTTTAGGGCTTAAGTGTCACGATCACTTTACCTTTCTTTTTACAATCTGAAGAGAGGGAATGAGTTAAAAGCAAAATCTGCAGGCCTGTTTATAGACAGAAATAGCAATAAAGAGAAAGAGTGGAAAAGAGAGAAACAGTTTACACGAACATTTCCTCTGCAAAATGCTATCCTCACAAACCACTTCAAAATGGGTGGCCCTTAATTTAATTGCAGAGAAGCTCTTGTTCTGAGGTGCTATCAGGACAAATGCTCACTTAGGCTAGGATGTTTTTTAGTGTGTGTGTTTAGATCAGATGAGAGGAGAGCAGCTCAGTAGATAGTAGTTTAAGGTCATGGCTTACCCCGCTGCATGAAATGTTAATAGTCTCTTTTTATCTGTGGTGGAGATATTATCTTAAGAGACAAAGGATCTCTTTTGGAGGGCGGACACAGTCATACATCCCTGAGTTGTTTATCTCTGTATCAAGCACAGAGTGGAGTGTGTGAGCACCCATACATATGTATGAATGCATGTATCTGTGTCTGTATGCATGACTAGATGCAGGGTCAAAAATAAATCTTAGAAAACACTCCTGATATTAAAAAATTATCATTAGGATCCGCTTGGTTTTGAGTTTGAATTCCTCTGCTTCGCCTGCAGGAGCAAAAAAGAAAAAGAAGAAAAAAGAAAAATGCAAAACCACTCTTAAAGTGCTGCAAGGACGAGTAATAAAAACAAGGAACATTAGGAACAAAAGTGAGCAAGTGAGGTGTGAAGAATGGCCTGCTGCTGTTTTCCAGGAGTGTGAAATAAATCAAATCTTATTAAAAGTCTGTCTGCCTCACTTTTTTAGCTCCATCTTATCACTGAAATCTATGTAAACACAATCTTCAGACTGTCCAGCTGTCAAAATCCAGAGAGGAGAGCGGAGCTGACAGAAATGTTAATATGTTCATCCTCTGTGGGTTGCTTTAAGTATGCAAGTACAGTGCATACTCAGTAAATATGCTTTAACAGGAGTGATTTGACTCTAACAGGCTACCTAACCTTTGACTGATGGGCAATCGTACCTGCAGCCTGAGAAGAGGCCTGTCAGACCTAAGGATGTAAACACTGCAAACTCCTCTGCAGGGTTTTCCTCTTAGAAAATAATGTAAAGAACATTTTTATTTCAGTCACTATGTTCCTAAAGACACAACAGTCAAAAACAAGACAGAAGTAAATGTAATATTTATCCATAATATAAATAGCATCAAGTCAGATGCATGTCAGGTCTCCTCTTTTTACTTTAGCTTAGATGACTGGTTGAGCTGGTTTGCATGGATGTGAATGTCAGTATGTTTCTGTGTTAGGGTTACATGTGTCATAGTTGAGGGGATCTTATTCTCCCCACTTTAAAAAGTGGAAGAATAAGAAGAAGACGATGAGGAAACAAATAAAAAAAAAGAAGAAAGATTTGAAAGTAAGGGAAGGAGCAGCTGGGACGACAGAAGATGAGAAGAGGAGGAAAAGGGGAGCGTGGCAGCTGCAGTTCGCGAGGATGTGGGCGGTGAGACGCTTCACTTGAGCATGAGTGCGTTGACATTTTAATGGAATCTATAATACATACGAAGTGGGTCACTGGATGGGTGTCCTATTTCCACGCCACGAGGCACAAGGTCCCCTCAGCATCTCTCTCTCTCCAAGTTCAGCTGTCAGCTGCTCAAGTTTTCAGCTCTTTTCCGTGGAAACACACTAATGAGTGATTGGACAGTAGAGAAAAATACTGGGTTCACTCTGAGTAGGTGTATCAAGTCAACCTGCAGGTGGTGTGTTGGTGCATACCCAGACTGTGAAGTTTCTATATAGACTAAACCACCGACACATAGATGTGCTTTGATTGTAGCGAGGTCAGGCCATCAATCAGTAAACTGCTTTAGTGTTAAATATCTTAAACCACATTTTTCTCTCTGTCAGCCCTCAATTCAGAGAAAAACAGCATTTTTATCACCTGAAAATGACAAAAACGGGGATTTTTCAAAATGTCCTGTACTGCTAAATCTTCAAAGTAGTTTTTGCAAAAAATGACGGAAACCAGACAAGCTAGGGTGTGCAGGTAAAGTTAAAAAGACGACCCACCTTTGGCAGGAACTTTCTCTGAGGTCAATAATGTTAAATGCTAGCATGGATTAAAACATTGTTGAGAGCTATTAAGCTGAATTTATGATAGCCTTTTTCTCGTCCATTAGTTGGAACCGAAACAAAAAAAAAAAAAAATGATGAGTGCATGACTGCGGTTAATATGTTTTTCTGTCACTCTGCACATAAGCATTCATACATCCAATTAAACTGCACAGCTGTTGTCATTAAACTGAACTTGCGTTGATTTTATGAGACGACACTTCAACCATTAAATAATAATCATTTCGTCAGATGTTCCAATTCAATGAAAACAGGACAAAGAATCTGGATCTGGAACAATCTGGAAATACTAATGCGGACGTAAATTGTTTTAACACAACAATCATGTTTCAGAATGTGTACGCAAACAGTAACTCTAGACTGATTTCTCTGGCTCTCCTCCACAGTGTGTCTTTTGTCCTCTCTACCTCCCCTCACCTCAACCCATCGTGGCAGATGGCTGCCCCTCCCTGAGCCTGGTTCTGCTGGAGGTTTTTTCCTGTTAAAAGGGAGTTTTTCCTTCCGACTGTCGCCAAGTACTTGCTCATAGGGGGTCGTCTGATTGTTGGGGTTCTATGTATTACTGTAGGGTCTTTAACTTACAATATAAAGCGCCTCGAGGCGACTGTTGTTGGTGCTATATAAATGAAACTGAATTAAATTTAACTGACAATGCAGAGGTGAGCCTAAGAAAATGGATTTAATTATGGTTTTACTTCTGGATTCCAAGATTGTGTCTCAGTTTTGACACTTATCTACACTAGCATAGTTGCATAGTGCATGAATTTCAACAGCATGATGTCTCAAATCAAACGGAGCAAATGAAAATGGCGCTCACAACATTTTGAGTCCAAGTCGTGCCAGAGTTCTGCATTTTGTTCATTGTTGTTGTTTTGTTTTAGCTTCTGACCTCACATAATGCTAAAATGTGCTGTGAATCCAAACATGGAACACACAGACACCAAAGTATGCCACAACAGATGTGACATCAATGCCTGAAAAAAGTGCTTGCTAGCACTAGCACCACCACCACAGCTCACGTGCATCCTCTGATCTGGTGGATGAAATTTATTTGGTGGGCCCTCTCTTTATTCTGTGTAGCCAAGATGGTGACCATTAAGTCTGAGAAGAATTCCACTTTAAACTTTTGGGCCGTACCCCATTTGGACACCTATAACGGACTGCATATGGCCAGACGTGGCGCTTTTGCTCTCAAAATAGCAAGTCTGAATATGAAGCCACATTATTAAAGACTACTAGCAGGGCTATAAGCAAATGTTTTATCAGCTTTTTCACTGATGCCTGCACACTTGCACAAATGCATCTTTGATTGAATAAATATTTCTGATGTAGATTTATTCTATTCCAAGATCCGGCAGTTGGAGGCAGTAATGCATAAAGACACAGAGCAATCCAACAAAAAAAAGACAATAAAAGGGACGACTGTTAGCTAGCACACGTGCATGATTTAAAATGGTCGAGAACTCTGCTCGACACACGAGACACCATACGGAAGGACATGCATTCAAGACCATGAGGATGTGCACAGTGTGCAACAGTGAGCAGCACTGAATGGAAATTCCACAGAGCACCTTTAAATATCAAGAATGGTGCGGAAAAATTCTGACAGGGGGACACACATTGATGCATATATACTGTTAAACACACCTTTCTTCAAGCACTAACAAGAAACTTTTAAAAGTATTGCTTCCACTGCAGTTAATGCTGACAGAACTGATTCAGTATTGATTCTGTCCTCAGTGTCATTACCCTGTCCGAGCTCTCTTGGCTGAACTCACATACACTCGTGTTTGTTTGACTACGGCTGTTCCTTTTAGAAAAGGTCCATTACTCCATGCTTTGTTTGAAGTGATGACTGCTTGATCCTGCCATCCTGAAGACGAGGAGCCCGCTGGGACACATCTCTCACTCCAACTAGCAGGCATGGTTTGAATTCAGCTTAAACTGGGAGCTAAATTGCTCTCCAGTCTACACAGAGCAATAAATCAGGCTGTTACAACTTCGAGATAAGAGGCATTTTCTAATTCAAAGCAGCTGGAAGGTAAAGATGATTCACACCTCAGCGGGAATTCCAAGATCGGCCTCGATAAGGAGATGTGCCTCGGACTGGTTTCATTGTTCTGAGCTTCCTGTTTTGATGCGCTGCCAAGGCTTTCCGTTTTCAGTAAATGATTATTAGAAATCCACACAGACAAACCAGATGGTCTGTGGTGCACATAATTGTAGTCAAAATGTAATTTAACAGTAAAGTAGGTGATCTTATGGTGTAATAACAGGCGATAGAAATGAGACAATTAGATCTGTTTGGAATGAAAAACAAGCGCATAACAGCCAATCCACAATCAGCTGGAAGAAAAGGGGCCGATTAAAGTCCACAAAGGCTTTCTACATCAGAGCTTTATTGAGGCTCACTGTGATCTGTATCGACGTAGCTGTCATGGTTACTTTGTTGATGGTAAGTGGGTCAAGCTAACAGAGGGCAACATTAGTGAACATACAGAACTGAACATTCAAAGAGGCTTTTGATGAGACAGTCTTACATTCAGCTGGTTAAAGTGCAGGTTATTCCTCTCCAACTTCTTTCAACCTCTGCTTCCTCTTCCGCTGCTGTCAGTGAAGAAAAGCAGCACGTATTTATAGATGCCTCTTCCTCCACAGAAACACTCGTGACATCTCTGAAAGGTCGTAGCTGTTTGGGCTGTTATGCCTCTTAACCGCTGCATTAATAGAAGACAGCGTTTACGTGTCAGCCTGTAAAAGCTGACAAAAGTGTTGCCTTTTTCCTGTCAGCACTGCTGGTAGTGTACATGATAACTGAACCTGTTGTTAAAAATGATGTTTCTAAGAATGTCTAGGTGGCACAAATTTGTGCGGGGCTGTCACTGAGATCGGATACTGCAGACTTTCTGTGGCACATGTGAGAACAAATATCATTCAGAATGGCATTCATAAACGTGGCCTGTCTGCCACTTTTCCTACAGCTCCCCCCCCATATACCAGCACCTTTTGGAAAGCAATATGTTTGGCAGGGAGAAATGAAGTGCTGGGCCAGAAGTGGCACAGACCTTTCCCCCTTTCTGTCATTATCACCATTTAGAAAAGGGTAAACAAACCTCAGGTGTCCCGGCACACCACCGCCAGACAAAGTGTCCACCCTGCTGAGACATCACGTCGTCCCTGCTGCATGCAGGTCACACCAAAGCCTCTCACAGCCACCTTTTCCACCTCTGCTCGCTCACTTCCTGTTTTTCATCTTCCCAGGTCGTTACAGAGTGTCTACTTCTCTCACTAATCCTATGAATGTGTTTAGATGCTTCCTGCTTTATGGGACATCTGCTGTAAATATTGTGACAAACAAGAGTAACAAAGTGCTTTCACTAAGTCGACCCTTTGGTGAATACAGAGTCATGACCATGACTGTAATTTCCAGAGGCTGAGAAGTCGTTTTCCTCAGTTGCTCACCGTCAGAGCATTCAACACTTAACACAAATAGATTTCAACCCCAGGGAGGAAGTGGTGAGCCCAGACAAATTAAGATCAATACACTGATTTGTAAGTTCCTGACCTCCGGACACATCACTGAGCTAAAGGGACGGCTATTTCCACCATCAATTACTCTTTCAAGCAGGATTACTCGCAAGATGAAGTGTGCAGTCAAAGACAAAAGGTGCTCATTACTCCACATACAGGAGACAGATAAAATATGAATGAGGTGGAGTACTAGTGACATGTCCTGCAAAGCATTAAGTGCTTGTTACGGCCATCATATCCATGTGAATTAGCTTTTAATTGTACTTGTTTGCTGTGAGAATAATTGCATTATAAATTGGTTACAACACTCTAATGTACTTATAAACTGATATAATTTATAAATTCTACTGGCCTCACAAAGCTCCATATGTCTGCTGTATTTGTTTGAAATCATATTAAATTAGCTACCTAATGTATGTCACAATGGTAAAACATTCAAAGGTATGTATTAAATGAATTTATTAAAAAAAAAACAAACTGATTGGCATCAGGGTCATCACTAGAGGGGTCTGTGAGGTGCCTCACAACATTTGGACACACTGTGCTGTTAGAATAGCTAAATAAATATAATAAAGGAATGATCTATTATGATATTATGGAGAACCAAATCTGTGCACATTTTAACTTTGCATAACGCATTAATTGTATTTTTCTTTCGTTGTGTGCATTTGTGTTGTATGTCTGTTTACTGTCGGTCTTAAGAGAACATAACTGATGAAGCTTATGCGTAAGTTTAATAAGGAAGATCTGTAATCACTCATCTGCCTGCTTTACTGTGTGTTCAGCTAGTAGTCCTTTTTTTTTTTTTTAAAGCTTGTCATGTCTGGTAGCTCTTGCAATCAG
>VUQS01000286.1:0-10868 GCA_015108495.1 Heterochromis multidens | reverse complement strand
CCAACTTTATTCTGATTTGCTGCCCCTCATAAAACAAATTTTTAATTAACCTGAGTTGAATGTATTACTGATATCTGCTGTCACTGACATTATCCAGAGACAAGAGTAGAAAAAACTCTCTGAAATAGAGTATCAGAGCAGTCTGAAGCCTGAGCTTCTAGCTCACAGGGATTATGTCTATATATTGTATTGTGCAAGTCTTGAGCTAACCCTCATTTCTTTATATTCTGGTAGGAAAATGGGAAATGGGTGCAGTGATTTATTGAAATGTGCAAAAATACATGTGAATACAGTAGAACAGTAGAACAGAGTTCATACTAGTCTAACGAACTTGAAAGTCAATACTTGGTATGACCACCTTTATTTTTCAACACAGCCTGAACTCTCTGAGGCAGCTTTCTTGTAATTTCTTTAAGTAGTCTTCAGGAATAGTTCTCCAGGCTTCTTGAAGAACATTCAAAGCTCTTCTTTGGATGTTGGCTGCCTTTTGTTCCGTTGATCCCACACTACTTCAGTAATGTTGAGGTCCAGGCTCTGAGGAGGCCAATCCATGACTGATAGTGTTGTATTGTGTGTTTTTCTATCCAGGTTTGCTTTTACTCCATTGGAAGTGTGTTTGGGATCATTGTCATGCTGAAAAATGAAGCTGTTGCCAATCAGATGCTTTTCAGATGTTATTACATGTTGGATCAAAATCTGATGGTAATTGTCTGTGTTCTTACTTCCATCAATTTGGACAAGATCCCCAGCACCACTGGCTGAAATGCAGCCCCAAACCATGACAGAGCCTCCACCGTGTTTTACAGATGGCTGTAGACACTTGCTGTGGTTCCTCCTCCGTACATACTGACAACGATTTGAACCAAAAATGTCACATTTGGATTCATCACTCCATAAGACCTGTTGCTGCTGTCCTGTTTTCCTTCCTCAAGAATGTCTTCTTGGAGGCCACCCTTCCACTGAGACCATTTCTGAAGAGGCTTCAATGAACAGTAGATGGATCAGCTGAAGGTTCTGTCCAGTGTTAGGTCTTTGCTGGATTTAAAAACAAACAAACTATTTTTTAAGGACATGACTTTCAGATACTGTTCATCTGCTGTAGATAGATTTTTTTTAGGCCTGTCACTTCTTCTTTTGTCCTCCACATGTCCAGTTTCCTCAGTTTTTTAAGGACACAGTGCACAGCGTGCTGAAATATACCACGTTTTCATCTAATAGCTCTTTGGTAGTATAGTATAGTATAGTTCGGACCTTGTTGGTGCAAAAATACTATTTTTTGCCTGTCAAACATTTGGCATTTTTTGGCACAAATTCTGTGTTCTGTGCTGCTAGTAACAACCCTAACCCTAAACCTAGCCCTAGCCCTAAAGATACAATTTAAAATTATTTCTTTGCTAAGTTGTCTGTTAAGTGTAGACACAACACTGATTGTCTCTGTATTATTGTAGGGTCTTTACCTTACAATATAAAGCACCTTGAGGCGACTGTTGTTGTGATTTGGTGCTGTATAAATATAAATAAATTGAAAAAATTGAAATTGGTTCATCCCTTGAGTTAGGTGCATTTTTTAATGTTTTTAACATTCCCCTGAAAATGGTCAGGTACAAGGACTGGACTGAAAAGGAGTGAAAAAGTAGCCAATGTCCCAAGATAAACTTTGAAAGATCTTCAGAAAGTTTTATATAAGCTAATTATTTAAAACCTTAATCATGTTTAATATGAGCATTCAATATTATCACAATATAAAAATATCAGAAAATAAAGAAACACTTAATACGACTACTTTAAAATGTAAAAGTTAAATATAAATTTGTTAAAAGCTTCAGTAATGCTGTTATCTAGTTCCAAAATTTAGGACTTGTCTGTTTTCATGTAACTGACAGATTATTTGGCTGCTGCGTTTTGTTCAGGTTTAATTTTCAGAGTTTTCTCACACTTTTAAAACCACTCCACTAAATGAAATCCCTGTTTTAGAGCTGTTTAAGATGTACGGCAACGATTTCCACAAGAAAAAGCAAAACTGAAACATCAGAATAAAAAATACAGCTGTGTTGTAGAAAAGAATCTGTATATTGTAAACCTGTGATCACCCTCAGAATGATTTCACACTGCCTTTCAGGACAAATCTAAAGCTAAAGGCTATCTCAGCAGACTTCCTGCTTAAAGCTTGTATTTTTAGTTTGATGTTTGGGGTTCTGATTTTGGGGATGTCATTCCAGGCGAGAACAGCAGCACATTTTTAGGATGTTGTTCATCAGATGTTTACAGATGTTGGTGGCTCTGTAGGCAGAGTGACGGCTCTCTGTGCATGACAGCGGGTGGTGTGGTCTTCATCCCATATGGAGACCGCCGCAGATTAGCAGACATGAGGTCAAGACCCTCGCTGCTCACAGACTCACATGCACACAGACACACCACAAGTGTTTACAGTGATTATCAACACAACAATCTGGCACAACATGTGGACCAAAATACTTGCACAAGCACATGTTTGGGTGCTTCTAAAGAGACCCTGTATAACTTTTGTGTTGTCTAGTGGATAAAGTTTAATTCTGTGGTTTATTTGTGTGCTTGATAACAGACAGCAGTAACTCAAATGTATCGAGTGATTCTCTATCACATTAACTTTATTAATTATCAGTTTTGAAAATCAGTTATTGTGTGGTTGGTTGATTTTTTAAATATTTAATAAAGTGCATTTTTCTTCAGATGTTCTCTTGACAGTAAACTGTACAGTAAGATGTAATGAGTTGGCTTTAGTTAAAGAACAGTGTGTAAACTCAGTGGCTCAGAAAAATGATGTGCAATGAACTTAAGATGAGTTAGAATAAGTTGTTTATTTAGGGTATGCAGCTCTTGAACTGAGTAGCACGTTACAAGGGCAAGTGAAGTCTTTTTATTTAGAGAAATATTTTAAATACGTCAGACACCGACTGAAGAGCTGCCCAGCAGCAAATTAACTTATTATTTAAGTCATTAGAATAAATTAAAAGCAATTAGAAGACAAAGGAAATATAAAACAAAACACACATTTATAAACAAGTTAAAAATAAGAACCTGAAAACAATAGGAATAGGAAACAAAATGCTGTTTAGCAAGCACATCGGTTGGTAATCTACTGGTGTGATTATTACTTTCCACAAAAGATGCACTTTCAATGAGACAAAATATCCATCCATCCATCCATCCCAGGGTTTCAGGGGCTGGAGCCTATCCCAGCTGTCTCTGTGAGTTTGCCCTGTGATTGACTGGTGGCCTGTCAGCCAGGTGGCAAGGTGGTAAAATGGCTACCACTGCTGCGTCACAGCAAGAAGGTTCTGGGCTCAAATCCACTGGTGAGCCAGGACCATTCTGTGTGGAGTCTGCATGTTCTCTGTGTGTACTCCAGCTTCCTCCTACAGTCCAAAGACTTGCAAGTAATTAATTGCTAGAAGAGCACTGGTCAGCCTTTACACTGTTCTCAGCCACCCCTAACCCTGGAAGCCACATTCACAATAATCAAGATGTGACTGAAATAATGTTTTTAGTACTCAAAAAAAAAACAAAAAAAAACAGAAGACAAATGCACTAATGATGTTTAAGAAGAAAGAAAATTTCAGCAGAAAGGTTTGCTCTTTAGGCTACACCATTTCGTTGATCTATATTCTTTCCCTCATTTTCTGTCATGTACATACTGTTAGAGTGGCAGATCATATTAAAAAAATACCAGTTTGAAATAATGAGGTCAGCGTATGACACAGAATATCTTGGGTTTTTATACTGTTAAATCAAGATATTTAAAGGCTGTTAAAATGCCATTTTCACTCACTTCTGGCACTACTGAGAATAAATGAATAAAGAAAAAATATTTGGGTGATTAACTCAAATTAGAAATAACTGTTAGTTGGAGCACTGATAAATTTTACATAATCCACAAAGACGCAAGTTTATCAGAAACAGACCTTCTGCTGAGCCCACACACAAACACACACTGTCTGTTACTGAGTCAACAGGCAGCATTGGGACTAGATATCCTCACTAAAACTGCTCAGCAGAATGAGCCAATCACTCAGCTCTGAGAGTAAAACCCGGGATATGATTGGTTGCAACAATAGGCACTTGGTTTTTGCTGCTAAGTGGAGGCCGAAACAGAGAGTGACCACACAGCAGGAGCACCAGGCTGGGATTTAACTGTGTGTGTGTGTGTGTGGGAGAGAGAGAAGAAGAATAAGAGAACAGAAAGAAAGAGTCTGAGAGGAGAAGGGGATGGAGAGAAAGAGATAAAGTGCAGTAGAGTCAGCATGTAGTCCTGAGTGCATGGAGAGTGAAATGAATGTGTGTGTTGGCAGATAAGAGTTTAGGTTTAATTAAAGGGGCAGAATGAGCTTAAAGGGACCTTCCATAATTAATCTCCTTTCCTAATCCCAGGAAAAGAGCAGTGCTTCGTGCTGCCTAATCGCCCCTCTGGTTTCATTACAAGGCTCCACTTGTTTTGGTGCTCTATAGCCCTCAATCAGCCAAAAACACAACACCACTCAAAAGTATACAGACTTACTCAATATGTGGGTATTATTCTCCACCCAGACCTAGCCTCATTCTTTTTTCATTCTCCTGATTCTGAATCAATCTGTGTTGAACTTGCAGTGAACCCCATGTGTGAATAGACCCGGTCCCATCTTAATTTAAAAATATGCCCATTTCTGCAGCAGAAGCCAAGAACAAGTGTGAGTCAAGGGATAGAAATATCTCAGTTTTGAATTCTGTTTCCTCACCAAAGAAAAAAAAAAGATTTCTTGTTTGCTTTGTCATAAAACCTCAACTTTCCGCTTGAGTGGCAGAGCTGTTCTTAAAAAGGTCAATTATGAGCTGAGGTCCCACATTAGCTTCTTATTGTAAAATCCCTTAAAAATAAAATCTTCCTTTAGAGGATTTGTGTAAATTTGTATGTTCTTACCTTCACTCAACAAATTAAAGTGAACTTATTGGTTAAAAAAGTTTGGTTGTAGATCTGGTAGTCTGAGAAGAATCAGTCGAATGGGAGAATACACCCATCAGCCACAAAATTAACTCTTTACCCCTTGAAAGCCTACTAGGAGTAACCCTTGAAGCTCTTTTCTGAACTGAGTGGTTTCTGTCACATTTCAGGCCTGCTTATAGAACAAAATGACTGGGTGTGCATCAGAAGTTAGTGAGGGTGGTCTCTGCCTATGCAGCTACCCTTGAAAAAACCTGAAATGTATTCTAATGGTCATCAAACCACATCTTTATTGATATATACCGAGGTGTCAAAACTCCTCATTAAGGGTACAGGGGACGTCGTCAAATGTCGTCTTTATGGGGGAAAAAATTTATAAAAGGGGACATTTGTAGATTAGACATCTTGTCTATTTAATGAAGAAGTTTAGGTCTAATAATGGCATTTCCTGTCCTCACTCAATCTATCACTTTGGTCTAGATTTCCTTGGAATATGGAACAGGTGCACCTGATCTTCACCGTTTCTTTTCTTCTAGCAGCACTGGGACATGTCTGGCTTTTAGTAAACTGTCTCTGCCACTGGTTTGTCACGAAGTGGATCGTAATTAACCAGCAACTACAACTGTCAGTGTGAAAAGTACAATATTAGCCTCCAAAATATAGTGGAGTAGTTTAAGGAAGGAGCATAACCTGGAAATCTGCAAGTACATCAATACTGTACAATATTTGAGTAAATGTACTTAACTACGTTCCTGTAGCTGTCATATTCAGTTCGCTCTCCACTCCCCTCCTCGGCTGGCTGTGATAATGTTTATTTGTAAGAAATTCAAAGAGGCGGAGGAGAGGGAAATGCGCTGGACACAGTGATGCTTCACTGGTTGATGTACAGTGACAGACTGCAGTAAAAGGGGAACGTTGAGTGTTAGGCGGGTCAGCAGATGCCGAGCTGACAGTCAATGAAATATTTAAGTCGAGACACTGCTATCATGTATCTGATGTCTGTAGTGTCTCAGAAAAAGACGACGAAGTGAAATGCAAAGTAGAGAGCATGTCATTACAAAAGACTTTATTTCTTTGTAAATATAAATTATACTATGTATTATGAGAAATTGTTTAAATATAAATGTCATTCTTCTATCCAAGTATGTATATTTAAATAGTCCAAAGACCCAATTAATAAGGGTAAGTTGAATTTGCACCATCCTGTATTTAAAGTTGCAAACTTTGAAATGTTTTGCCTTTATTTCTCCTTTTAAAAAGTTATAGAAATACTGGACATCCAAAGCATTTGCAAAGTCAACCCACTGTCTGTTTTTCACCTTGTTACATCAGTAGAGGTTTTTTTTTGTCTCGAAACTGTAGCTGTTATCGCTCCATGTTTTTCACCATTTTTCTTGTTAACCTCTAAAGGACAGGTTCAACAAGAAATGATTTGCCTGACAAGTCATTGTAAAGGCCCAGGGTGTTGGGGGGGGGGAATCATCAATGTATATCCATACAGCATATATTAGTGATCTAGATCTGTGGAATTTAGATAAGATACCAAATTTTCTGGTAAAGCGGCAGTCAATCCCTTTACATTGCTGCCATCTACAGGATAATAACTGACAGTGCATGGTGTATTACCTCTCCAGCCTGTACAGTATATCTCAGCTCCACAGTAACTCAAGGCAATATACCGTACACACATTTCCACTGACAAAGCTGCTTTACCAAACAGACACCTGATTTGGTTATTAATCATACTCACATTAAGAGTTCCACACGGGGCAAATTATCGCTTTTGTTGTGATGACATGGGCACCAAACTAGACATAAGATGAGATAAGAAAAAGAAAAGTTGGGAAATTATTGAATGATGACACCGTGTGAAAAATGAGAACTTTATTACAACACGCAAACACTTTAAACCCAGTCACTTTCAAAGTATGTAACATACACAGTTAATCTTGAAAACTGGCTGTTTTTGGATACAAAGTCAGACCAAAGTATTGTAATTGTCAAAACACACCACATGCCCATTAACACCCATCAGGACACTTCACAACACACAGAATAGATCTGAGCATGCCAGACTCCTGAAACACCCCGATTATTTTGCATAATAATATACTGTACAAACTTCCTTTGCATATTGACGCACTGTACAAAAATGAACAAACTGCTCAAAGTCATAGGAAAAAATATTAACCACACAGAGCAGGTTTAGTGTGCCGCAGTGCAAATGGTAGAATTAGACTAATGACTAATTAGACTAACTGAAGGTGCATGGCGGTTGAGGCTGGGCCACAGAGATTGTCACCTGTTTGGTTCCCAAATATGAAAATATGCAAAGAGCACATCAGACTCAGTTGTGCTAAGGCATCCATGACATTTTAAAATGGAAAAAGAAGGCAACAAATCAGCTAGAACGGTTACTGAGCTGCCGTATAAACACATCATCATGAATCCGGCACTTAATGTATTCAACGTACAGAACATAAAGTGTTGCCTTTGTAGATTCAAACACAAGCTGCGGATGCAAACCATGCATACACAAAGAATACAGTATATAACAACAAAGAGGAAGACATGTTGAAGTTGCTAGTTAGTGCCTAGTACACAGGTAGTGTGCTTAGCTTCTGCAATACATAAACACCCAATCAAGTCAATAACCTCTATTGCTGCCTTTATTAATTAAACTTCTAGAGAGGTCCAAGGATTTAAATGAACACCAAAACTGTCATCATTCAATTGGCCAAATGATAAATACAAATAAATTAAGGCGAGTGGAATAGAACAGGAAACCCACCCCCGAAAAAAAAAAACCCCTCAAATTGTGTATATATAAATACATTATGAGACCACGTAATCTGTGTGAAGTTAGCATTTAAACACAAGCTATGCATAAAATTCATCAATCATACGAGTAAAAGCTGTGATCCAAACAGCACATAATACAGACTCAAAATTGGTACCTGCATTATTACCTCACACCCATTGCTTGCACCCTAAAGTGTAAATACTAGAGGCTTCTCTCCAAGTGAATATGCTCTCAGAACCTGAAACTCCCCATGTGACGAAAACTCACTACGAATCCTCTCCTGATACTGACACAGTAGCACATTTAATCCAGCAGGGATCCAAACAACTGATCGGAAGTATGAAAACCAGTCAAGGAAAGGCTAGCATGTAATACCATGTAAGTTAAAAACAATCTAAAATAGTTAATTTAGTTGATAAAAATCTTGCGGATTCCATGCTTAACAGTTCTGGTGAACTGACGATGTGCCCGATTTTCTGACCTACCTTATCTTCTTCATAATCTGCCTTACGAATATATTGTACATATTTAAAAGTATGACAATCGATACTGTAAACTGAACAATTCAAAATTCTGGCAAACTCAAATCTAAAGTGGGGGCAGGAAGGGCAAAAAATACAAAGGCAATAACACATTCACAATTTCTCACATATTTACAAAAAATGTACTTTGTAGCAAAAGTATACATTTAGGAATAGGCCTGTGGCACACCTGGTTCATAAGCAAAGTCAACATGATGCAGATCATTAGTTCAGCGTTGGGGGGAAAAACACCTTCTACGAGACCAGATTCAGCACACGCACAAGGCAGCGTTGTGGTGCTGTGAAAGGATGCCACGTTCCTCAGAGGAGCTTCGTTCTCTGCTTTGAGTTTGAAGGGATTGTTCATTTTCCGGTTTGCCGTGAGGCGTCTTTGGGGACAAACTTTTGTTGGGGGGCCGGCCGAGCCGACGATGAGGACTTTTGAGTTCTGGGGAGACGTGCGAACAGCGGCGGGACCTTTTGAACGGAGGAGCGGAAGTAGCGCAGTCCATCTGGGTCGTCGAGTCTTGCTTTTCAAAAACATCTGGTGACTCATCTGAAGGAGGCAGGGCGACCCCGACAGAGTCGATGTCGGGCAAGAGCTGCGTGGTTGCACAGAAAGCTGCTTCATAAAGCCCAAATGCCTGCTCCAGAGTTGTGGAACTTTCTTTAAATGGGGAGGGAACATTCAGTGGTTCACTGCTCCACTGAAATAAAGCGAATAAAAACAATAATAAAAATGTTAAAAAGTTATCATTATTGAGTGATTAGATAGAATTCCTAATAACGTACACATTCTTTTATTTTGAAATTCAAACTTAGCTGTCAAGAATTAAAAAAATAAATAAAAAATAAAAATAAAAACACAAAACTTGCCATTTAATAACCTAACACTAAAAACTGGACAGATTTATGAAAGCTGCATCATATGGACAGAGACTAAAGTCATGGAAATAAAAAAAATAAAATAAAAAAAAAATGTACAAATGGATCTACACTGATTTTTATGTGTATTGCATGCACATGTGATAAATGTGGATCGGAGAGAATGTAAACAGTAAATATAGATATGACTGGCATTTGAAAAAATGATAAAGGTGAGTAGACACAGTCCTAAAGAGCTCCTTCTATTTGTTTACCTAAATAAACTGGTCTGCTCTAACAGGCATCTTCCTCTCTGGAAGTGTATATCTACTCTCCCAATACTATCTCACAGTGTTAGATGAGCTGCAGTTCAGAGTGTGTGTAAAAAAAAAAAAAAAGTCATTTCTTAAACTTGATCATCAGCAGGGGTGCCATCTTCTTGAATTTAAAGATGCTAAAGGCACTGGTCTGAATAAACACTGCAAAACTTGACATTTTTAACACAGCTGGAGACTAAGAACTTTGGTTGAGACCTGCAACACAATTACCTAGACTGATGCCAGCTGTTAGCTAGTGCTCCTGGGAGTAATCTTTCGTGTGTCGGAGAATAGCAGCCGTTTCATCGTCTCCCACCGCTGGCGCCCATGATATTATCTTGGCTTTTAAATTACAACATGAAGGGCTGGCACTAGGGATGTTAACCATTTGTAACTAACAAAGACATTCAGTGTTTTAGAATTACCCATGTCACTTTCATTAACGATCTAGTAAATACCAAGAAATACATTTAAAGAAATAGAAGCTCTACAGTCTGACTAAAACACTACTCTATTGCCACTAATAATACCAACAAATGAGATTAACGAGTTGTACAGAAATGTGGTCATCCTTTTATCCAAAAAGCTGGGTTTTCCAATCAGATTCATTAAGACTAGCCTGGATATTGAGAAGGGAAAATCATGGGCTAATCATTTTGATACATTTTCATTGCTGAGCAGTCACCTCACTACCACTCCAGGCATGTCCATCCCTCATGTTCTTCTCCATATACCTCATCTTCTTCATAAAACATGTCATCCTCATGCTCCGCCTGTTGGGCCCCGAAAACAAAGAGTGATTTGGTGAACCAATGGTCCCCTGATGGAAACTGATTGTGTGACCTTTGGCTAATTGCTCTAGTTGTCTACAAGTTATCATATTCCAACTGGTGAAAGTATTACAATGACAATAAAAATGGACTGAAATATACAGTTAGGTCCATACATATTTGGACAGAGACAACTTTTTTCTAATTTTGGTTCTGTACATTACCACAATGAATTTTAAATTAAACAACTCAGATGCAGTTGAAGTGCAGACTTTCAGTTTTAATTCAGTGGGTTGAACAAAAAGATTGCATAAAAATGTGAGGAGCTAAAGCATTTTTTTAACACAATCCCTTCATTTCAGGGGCTCAAAAGTAATTGGACAAATTAAATAACTGGAAATAAAATGTTCATTTCTAATACTTGGTTGAAAACTCATTGCTGGCAATAACAGCCTGAAGTCTTGAACTCATGGACATCACCAGATGCTGGGTTTCCTCCTTTTTAATGCTCTGCCAGGCCTTTACTGCAGCGGCTTTCAGTTGCTGTTTGTTTGTGGGCCTTTCTGTCCGAAGTTTAGTCTTCAACAAGTGAAATGCATGCTCAATTGGGTTAAGATCAGGTGGCTGACTTGGCCATTC
>VUQS01000285.1:0-24765 GCA_015108495.1 Heterochromis multidens | reverse complement strand
CATTCAACCCCACGTCTTAGTAGGAAAACTTGAGAGGATTCATAACATTGATCCTTGATCTCTCTCCCCGACTCTTGATTTTTGAATTGTTTCTCCTACCCTCAATCTTTCCAGCTGCCACTTTAATCTGTCTTCATCTATTATAGCTTCCACTCCTCTCTTTCCTTTCTCATTCTCCATCTGATGTTGGTTGTTTTATGCTTGTTTAAACAGAGATGGACTCCTGGGGTGTGTTTATGTGTGCACTTTCATTACTCATGTTGTGGTGGCATAAGTCTGCAACATTGTGGTAACATGGAGATCTATCATTAATCTCTAGGGTGAAGACTTGGTGTAAGGTTTAGCAAGTAGCGGTTGTGGAAAGGGTTAGTGAGTCTCTTAACTAAGACCAGAATTATACTGGCTTGCGAATAAGCACATAGACAACTTGTTTGAACTCATAAATCAGTTTACACAGTCACATTGTGGGGACATGTCCTCTACATGTAGATGGGGGGGGGGGGAAAGTCCCCATGACCTAAATTTTAAGTTTAAGACAATTAAGTTTAGGGTAAGCTTTGAGGTCAGTCAAGTATTAGTTATGGTTAAGGTCTCCAGGAAATTAATGTGGGTCACTGTGTATGTTTATTTTGGGGAAAAAAGGGACTAGTAGGCAAAAAGCTGAGAAAAATACGTGAAAGTGTGAATTTAAAAAAATGAGTACCATGGCTATTATTATATCATCATCATATTTTATTATTTTTATCTTCCTTCTTTTGCAAAAAAGGCCAAGAAATATAACAATACACTCACAATACTCACTCACAATTCACTTACCTGCCCTACCTCTTTATTAGGTTCACCTTGCTAGTATTAAGTTGAACCACCTTATTCCTTCTGAACAGTCATAATTTCTTGTGGCACAGATTCAACAAGGTGCTGAAAAAATTCGTCAGAGATTTTGATCCATATTGACATGGTGGCATCACACAGCTATTGCAAATTTCATATCCGCACATCCATGATGTAGATCTCCAGTTCCAACACATCCCAAAGGTGCTCTGTTGGATTGAGATCTGGTAACTGTGGAGGGCATTTGAGTACAGTGAAATCACTGCCATGTTCAAGAAACCAGTTTGAAATGATTTGAACTTTGTGACATAGCACGTTATCCTGCTGGTAGCAGCCATCAGAAGATGGGTACACTGTGGTCATAAAGGGATGGACATGGTCAGCAACAATACAAATACAAAACAACGGGTACTAAGGGGCACAAAGTGTGCCAAGAAAATATCCCCCACACCATGACACCACCACCATTCTGAACCGCTGATATAAAATATCAGCATGGAAATAAGCATGGATGCTTTTGTGGTGTTTACACCAAATTCTGACCCTACTATCTGAATGTTGCAGCATAAATCAAGACTTATCAGTTCACGTTTTTCCAATCTTCTATTGTCCAATTTTTGGTGACCCCGTGTATGTTGTAGCACAATTGTAGCCTCATTTTCATGTTCTTAGCTGGTCTTCTACCACTGTAACCCACCTGATTTGAGTTTTGACGCCCATGTGAATTTTGGCTTCAGTTTCATGTTTTTAGCTGTAGCCTATCTACCTCAAGGTTTGATGTGCTGAACCTTCAGAGATGCTCTTCTGCATAACTTGGTAGTAATAAGTGGCTATTAGTTATTGTTGCCTTTCTATCAGCTCAAAGCAGTCTGGCCATTCTGCTCTGTCATCTGACATCAACAAGGCCTTTTCACTCAGAGAACTGCTGCTCACTGGATATTTTCTCTCTTTCGGACGATTCTCTGTAAACCCTAGAGATGGTTGTGGGGGGGAGCCCAGTAGATCAGCAGCTTCTGAAATACTCAGACCAGCCTGTCTGGCACCAACAGGCGTACCATGTTCAGAGTCATTTAAATCACCTTTCTTCCCCATTCTGATGCTTAGTTCACCAGGTTGTCTTGACCCTGTCGTTGGATAAAATTAAGTATTTTTGGGACATTATAAACAGTATACCTTTGTCAGTGCAACTACAGAATAAAGACAGGAAATCAAGGGAGAAAAAATAAATTTTTTGACATGCAAAATGACATGCAACAAAGCTGCCTAACTTTACTTGAACACAGCACAAGTTAAGCAGTCAGATTTTGTGATGACAGTAAGGCAAAAATAAATAATTACATTTTACCTTACATAAACATTTAAGATTTATTTAAGATTAATTAAACTCAAATGTAACATTAAAAAAGTGTGTAATTGAATATATTCATGGAGCTACAGGTGTAGTGCCGTGCACTGGGATAATAACAGATTAAACTGCACTGTCAGCTGTGCAGTCAGCAGTAGAGCTGGACATCAGCTGGTACTGTGGTTCAGGCTCAGACTTCAGGCTATGAAATAATGTTGCAGGTTTTTATTTAAGCTCTTGAAAGGCGATTTCTGCCTGCAGTATCAATAAACTATTGCAGGCAGACTTGGCATATTCTGTTGTTGTAGCTGCTGGTGCACACACTTAGTTGACTGCTTCTGAGGGGTCGTATCATCAGAACATAACCTCACATTGACATCAGCTACTCAGCACTGCAGTCTTCTTCCCCTGTGTTTTTGGTATGAATATCAATTGATTTTACCAGAACATTAAATACATAAATCTTTGTAATCATCCTCGTATTCTATAGAATATAGAAACACTTTTATACACATACACAATTTAGAAAAAGAACACACTGCAAAAGCCTGCAATCATAGATTTTATTGAATTTTTTTATTTTTATTTTTAATATAAAAAGGAAACGAGTCCATCCATAGTTAACGACATGAAAGCCAACCATGTTCAAGAGCTTTGAAAAATTCTTGTCTGACAAAGTCTGATCTAAAAAACTATTCAAATACATGAGGATCATCTTACAAAAGGAAGAGAATAAGCTCATTAGAGTCTCCAGAGATCCCCAATTAACGACACCTCAGATTAGAGCCCACATCAATTCATCCCAGAGTTCAAGTAGCAGACACATCTCAGCATCAACTAATCAGGCTTTCATGGCTAAATTGCTGCAAAGAAGCCACTTCTGAAGGTGATTAGTTAGAAAAAGAGAACTGCTTGGGCTGAGAAAATTTAGATTGTTTAGGGAATCCCATGAGTTCATGCAAATGCTGACTACTTTGAAGAATTTTTAACTTAGTAAACTTTAACTTTTTAAATGATTTCATAATTTCAGTGTTCAGTTTTCAGTGCAGTAAAACCACTGAATGAGTGGATGTGTCCAGACATTTGACTGATTTTCTATGTGCACGCAACAGTGTCGCAACGAGAGAGAAAAGGTGTAGCTTTGTTTTGTTTCCCCCTCATATTTCCACTGAGTTTGTCTGCCTGTCTATTGAGAGATGAAAGAACCATGATTAGGTCATAAATACTTTATCAAAGCATTACTAGTACACGCACGCGCACACACACACGCACAAATGCACAGAACACACTCAGATACGGCCTTTCACTGGGTCTGATGGCCTTTGTAGTTCTCCCCAGAGTGACAGTAATTGAACCGATTCCAACAACATTAAAGACATAAACCACCCAGTCACAAGTTTTTTGAGGCTACATGACAGGACAAAGCAAACCAGTGCCTCGATGTGAAATGACAGGACCTCCCGCTCTACGCCATCCCAGCCTCCCCCATCCATCCACTTAGAGATGTGCTATCCATATATGTTTCCAAAATGTCACTGGAATCATTTTGATCTGCCCCTCCTGCCTGAATACTTAATGCAACACAGACATTCACTGTGCAGTCCTGCAGCTGACTGTAGTTTACTGTAGGCACACAGGTTTGTCTTTATATCTAAGAAGGATGCATGTACTGGGAAAATGATGCCTCACATAATTTTTCTTGGTTTTTACCTTTGAAAGGTTTTTAATATTTTGAGGTTAGTTATGGAACCAGATTCATCACAAAGTTAAGCATTTGATCTAAAAATTAAATGTTTTTTATCCTAAGAGAGTTGGATGGATTTGTGAACTACATGTGTGGTCTGAGTAAAAGAATAGTGACTGGCAAATAGATACATACAAATCGTCTAAAATTCAGTGCAGTAGTTACTTATCTCTGAATCTATGTGTCTTTGTAAGCTTAATTCATGACCTGAAATATGGAGTCCAGAATTTGCATGTGTAGTTTGTTTTTTATTCTCCCCACAGACTGTGACATCTTTGGTCTTATTTTCTATTTTCCACATCATGGGCTGTTCACCACACCCTTGTCCCACAGTCGCCTGTCTACACCTCTGTTTCGCTCTTATATTTATAATTTCTCCAGGTTTCATCCAAAACTAATCAACAGAAATGTTGGGACAGTAAGGAAAAATAAAGGATCAAACAAATAAATGGATGCAGATTGAGATTTTCTGCACCCTTTTGCCACAGACACAGAAAGACAATTTCCTAAAAGATATTAAACAAAACTAACTTTAATTAGAAATAAAACACCTCCAGGCAAAATCTAAGCTTTGGTAATTGTGTAATTCTCCACAGTGGGTATACCAATATATGAATCCTATCAGGCCTCTAATCCCTATTAAGAGCTCCTTTCAATTCATTTGTGAAATGCAATTCATTCGCCTCAGATAGAAAGTGGCCCTGTAGACACTGTAACATCTCTGTGTTGCATCTCTCCCAAACTGGTCCTTCCTCACAAACACTCGACCACAGTGTCAACTCATATGAACCCACACTCACAGCTGTAAAGGGGTCTCATTATTAATAGGGAGGATATAAATAAACAGGTAAATTATAGGAGTCTCTCACCATCTCTCAGAGCGATAGAATCATCACCATGGTTACCTATGGACAGTATGTACACAGAGCTGTATAGTCACAGTGCCTGTTGTTTCTTTGCTAATGAATAGCATCTCTAAAGCCAATGGTATTTCCAGTAGGCACATTTATATATAAAAAAAAAAGCTAGATATAATTATTGAGAAACTACCATTTATTTTCTTGATTATTGGCTTAGTCTTTATGTCACACAGTGATGTGTGGATTACAGTGTTGAGGTGAAGACCGAAAATGCAGGACGCAGGAGGCAGAGAGCTAAAACTGAGCTGAAGTGAGCTTTATTGCTGATACCAAGTCCAAAAATGGCAAAATCCAGAGAATGAGGGGAAAAAAGAGTATCCAGAAACATGAGGGACTAAGGCTGCGCACGGTAAACATTCATGGGAACGTACCAGGTACATTCACAAAAAAAGACACAGAGCAGTTCACTTCATTTGTTCATACAAGTGAAGACAATCAGGATAATCACACAACACATGAAGTAAATCAAATTTAAAATGCATCCTTCAAAGTAAAACAGGAAATAAATGAACTGTTACAGAGCACATAACAAGATGTCAGACTACAGAACATAGGGCACCCAGGACATTAACACAGAAACAAGAGATGAAAGAACAAAGAGAGAAACACTGGGGGAACTAAAAGCAACAGCTAATAAAAATCAAGACATGAACCTAAACACGGGATTATAAGACTGAAACTCATCACTAGAATAAAAATAACGTGTAAACTGGAATCAAAGACTCAGTGATGTCACAGTAAATACGTTGCAAAGTCTCCTAGAAAAAAAGTAACCAAAACAGAAATCCAACAAAACAAACAAAAACAAACAAAAAAAATCTAACTTCAAACTCAAAAATAACAGTGAAAAAAACCCTCAAACTCATGTATATAAACCTAGAATCTGAAACTCAAATACACAGAAAACCCTGGGACCATGACATTTTAAGATGCCACATAATAGTGAAAATAGGTTCTATCCATCTGTATGTTCACCTATTATGTGCCACTTAACCGGGTCCAGGTTTGGTGGTAGTAGTCTAAACAGAGCTGTGTCCTCATCTCTCCCCACCCACTCTCTCCTTCCAGGGTGATACTGAGGTGTTCCCAGGCCAGTCGGGAGACACAGTCTAATATTTCCTTGTCTGCTCTGGGTTCTGCTCCTGTTAGGATATGTCTGAAACACCTCGCCTGAAAGACATCTAAGAGGTTCTAGACAGATGTCTGAACCACCTCATTTGGTTCCTTTCCACGCGAAGGAGCTGCGGTTTTACTTTGAGCACCTCCCACATGACTGAGCTCCTCACCTTATCTGAAAGGGTGAGCCCAAACACTCTTCAAAAGAAGCTCATTTCCACATCTTACCTGCAGGATCTCATTCTTTCAGCCACAAAGCTCAGCTCGTGGCTATAGGCAAGTGTAGGAATGTAGATCGACCAGTAGATCAGCAGTCACACTCAGTTCTCGTCACTGCAACAGACTGACAGAGTGTCACTGCTGACACCACATGGATACTTCTGTCAGTCTCTCGCTTCGTACCTCATCCACTCTCCCACAGCTCAAGTTGATATATTCAGTTTTTAATTTTCTCCAACAAACTCCAAAGCAGATATTCAGGAAAACTTGTAAATATTGACATTTGAGAAGATGGAACCATATAGTTTTTGGCTTATTTTCTACTAGCGGGGTATCAGTCATATGATTGATTTCAACTCTAAGTAATAAAAACAAGTAAAGGTCTACATTTTCCAAGAGTTCAGCAGCTGTTCACACTTCCCATTGAAGAACTGTTTGTTGAGACTAAAGAGCAGGTTATAGTGACAATTGCATTAAATGTTTGTGTGCTGACTCAGATCTCTTTCTAAGCCTGCTGATTTGAGCTTCTGCATCTGTAGCACAGTAAGAGAAAGGGGGAGAGGTGGAGAGTCTGGGACTGAGAGGAGGTAGATATTTTGAAAAGGTAGGACTTGATTCTTAAGATTGTGTGTATGTGTTGCTGTTTGGGATGCAAAAGATGTCCAACAGCCGCCTCTGCAGATGTGGCTTTTCTACAAGATTGATTGTCTCCCCCAGGGAGGGAAATGGTGAGTGTAAGACAGAGAAAGATGTATGCCCAGCTCAGAGCCCTACCACTGTTTGTTTAAATGTTCTTCCCTCTATCTCTGCTGTCAGTAACCAATGCTGCCTTTTCCTAATAAGGTGAAGAGCAGCAGGGTACTCAAATACCCCCTTTCTTTTAGAAGACAGGATGATAAACATGGTCACATAGTTACAGTTACAGCCTTTGCCCTCTCTTACTCATAAGTTTACATATGTGATCTATTTAATTGTGATCTGTTTAATTGGAAAATTGTGGTTGTAGACCACAGCACAACCAAAATTATTGCAACCGTGAGCAATGATGTTGCTTTAAAATGGTTGCTTCGAAGACAGGGACCAGGTCCATTACCGTTCAGTTAGTTGCCATTTTCAGAGTGACTTTGGTGCATCAAGACGGTGATAAAACAGTAATAAGATGGAGTCTGCTGTAAGGTTGTGACTGAATGGGGTGCATCCAGAATCTCATAGATGTGAAACACAAATTCAGAAAAATTCTCCACAAATAGTGACATAGTTGCTCCAGGTCAGTGATTTAACTGCAAAATGACATAGGCACTTGGCATCCTTGCTTTTATATACGAATATAATCAGAATACAACCAGTTGAGTTGAGTCCCCTATTGCAAAGACACGTGGTGCAGATGCATTGTGCTCATCAATGCAGACTGACTCAAAGTGATTGCAATATGCTTGCAATCTGTCTGCGTTTATAAATTAGACAGCAATTATTTGCAAACAGGTTGCCTCCCACAAGGAGACCTGTGCAGTCGACTTGCGGTGGAAGGTGTTGCACACTCAACCTTTAGGCAAACTGGTCACCGCAACACCATGCAATCACCAGGCAACCACCCATCTTTCCTGGTCACAAGAAAGTTGCCATCCTATTTTTAATCGAGTGTGAGTGAGCCATAATGCCAGCTTGATCTAAAATGGTCAAATGGTCCTTTTTACTTTATGTAAAAAATTGAAAAAGTATTTTCTGTTCTTTTGTTGTAATGTGTTGATGTTAAATGATGAATAACTCAGATAAAGCTGTGACACCAGCCTCATGTGAATGGGTAGGAATTTGTTAGTTTCTAGAGGAGTTTTGGTATTAATTAAAGTGAATTTTGTTTGGATTTTTTTTCTAGCAAAAATGACAAACACTGTCTGGTTCCAGCTCCACAAACATGAGACTTTGTTGCTTTGTTTACACCACTGTAAACTGATTATCTTTGGATTTTAGACTCTGGGCCATACAAAACAAGCTGTGTTAAGGTTTTTTCTTTTGGCTGCATGAACTCATGAACAGCATATGTTATGATATGATATGTCATAGACTAGTGAAATACTGAAGAAAATAACTTCATCAATAATGGGAATCTTACTTGCAGTCCTAGTGGTTTATTGTATGAAAGGGGTATGTGTTTGTTTGGGACAATGGGCTTTTCTGGTTACATGCATAAACACCATTGTTTAGCAAGAAGCATTACGTATTACAGTATTTTCCACACGCGCATTTGTCACCTGTCATTGATAACAACAAAAAATCAAAGCCAAGTTTCTCACAAAAAAATAGGACAACGATTTTCCCGTATGGGTGATGTTTAATCCATCAAATGAAAATCTAATGAAAGGATTTAACTGTTGTTCTGTTTTGATGTATTGGAATTCATATGGAACATATGGCTTTGCTGTAAGATGCATCTTTAGTCTGTGCTTAACAGTACAGATGATAAATGTCTGCGAATAAAAATACTATATATGAGATGAAGAAAGAACAATTTGTGTGTGTGTGTGAGAGAGAGACAGGAGTGAGAGAGGAAGATTTAGACCAAGATTTTTCATTTTGTGGTGAATCCATTGAGAAAAAAACCCTCATTTCCCATGAGGCCTGACTCTAATGGTGTTTATTACAACTGCAGATTCAAATCGAATCAATTTGAAGTGTTCTGGTTTGAATATCAGTAAGATGGGAACCATCTGTCTGGGGCTCACTTTAAATTTCAACCTCCCTCCCTGCACATCTCTACTTCTCTTTAACTTTTAGACTGAATCCTAATATTACAAAGTTAGACTTATTTATCTGCTTTCTGCATAGAGTACAGAAACATAACTAACTCACACAAATGCACCACGACCACCAACACATGCACAAACACACTTGTTTACCAGCACCGGCTCAGTAATTGACACATCAAAGACAGCTGTGCTGATTTTCTGTTTTCTAGCTTTCAGTTCTTTGCTAACTTCTTTTGTTTTAGAGTGTTTATTGGTGTTTTCTCCCTTATCAACTGTGTCTCTCTCTTTTAAACAACTTCTTCAGGCATGTTATTATTCAAACCATGTCTGCACCAACTCTGCTAGCTGAAAGAAACAAACCATCTCTCTCCCTAGTTTGAAATTTCTCTCTGTTGCCTGAATGCTTTGGCTTGTTAATTCATTTGTTCCTGACATACGTCCTTTATATCATGCAGACCACCCCGGTGCACTGAGAGGTTTATATACACAAGTGCTAAAGCATATCCTGAGCTGTCCAAAATTCCATACTAACATACTATTTAGTGTGCAGAGATGATGTGTCAGATTTTTTTTAGTACGTCTGAAACCTTCATATATACCCAATAGTATGCGAGGTGGGGAATAATAGAGTATACCAGCAGTGGACACTACGCCAGCATAAACATCCCACAGAAGATATTAGTGGCTGAATCATGGCTCAAAATGGGCCTTTGTGGGGTAATTTGTGCACACAAACACACATATATTTAAGGCAGTGAGTTTGTGTTACCTTACTTAGCAGAAGTCTATCTGTTTTCCTGTTATTAAAGGCCATTTCATAAACAAAAAAAATATTTTATGCTTGATTAATGAAATCCCACCTAAACTGGTAAAAAAAAAATTTTTTTTATCATAGTCCTGGTGTTTTGCATTTTTTTATATGGAGGAAAAAACATCCCTGCACTAAGAGTCATTTGTGAGGCACAGCAGTGTTTTGAGCTAAATCCTACCATCATCATATTCCCAAGCTCAAAATGACCATCTTTACATACACTGATATGTTTCTTAGGTTCTAAGTTTTGCATTTTGGCCTGTTAACATTCATTAAATAGTGCAAAGTACAACTGGGGCTGAAAACATGAGTTTTTCAAGTCATAAGCAACATCACTGGGATCATAAATCTTCTAAATCCTCTAAATTCTTGCACAGTGGCACAGTAACTGCAGTAACTGCATTACTGTGCTGTATAAATACAGTCAAAAATTTCAGCAACTAACCAAAACCATATATGATTTAAATTTGGCCACCTTCTCATTCAAAGTTGTCTCCTTGTCAAGCACTGCTTCACTCACAGCACTTCTGCTTCTGCTGATGCTGAGTGAGGATTTTGTTGGTGTAGCCAAAAAATTCCTGTGCAGTGTGCATGATGGAACAATGAAATATGCTGTAGTTCAGGTCATTACAGTAGAATCTGCTGACAGTCTAACCCTGGAGTTGACTTCACTGTGCACAACCCCATAAATGTCAAAAAAATAAAGAGTGTGCTCCTGACCTGATGCGTCTTCTTGGAGCTTGCACACTGCAGGTTCTTCCACTGAAAAATAACAGCCATCTGAGTTGTAGCTGACGACCTAGTTCTCATCACCAGTGATGATACTTGACATGAAAGTCAGGTCAGTTTGACATCGCTGAAAGTTTAAGGTCCATAGCAAAATCACTAAAGCACACACGAAAGTGGTCACGACAGGATTTCCAGAGAGTGATCTCAGTTGTGGAACTTTGTGATCACTTCTTTGATCATATCTTTATCAGAATTTCTTAAATTCCTTATAAATATGTTTGGACCAAGATGGTGCACTGACAAGCTAACATTGCCACTGTAGAGTCATCTTGCTTCCATGGGAAAAAAGTGTATCAGTACTATTGTTGGTAGAAAACAAGAGAAATGAATTGATACAGGTTCTCATTAAAAAAAAAAAGTCAGTACTAATAACCACCTTGTCTCAACAGTGTTTACAGTTAACTGTGTTGTCAGTAAAACTGTGTTGACATTACTGCAAATACATTTTTCCTCAGATTTTCTAGTTGCACTGGGATTTTATTGTATTTAGTGACAGAAGTATTAAATCCATTTTCCTCTTCACCTCTTTAGTCATTTTTACAGTAACTCTATTATTATTTTCTTTTGGCTTTACTAGAGTTTACTAGAGTTTCAGAAAATTTGCTGTCTTAAATATTATTGTACAGGATCAAGATTTTTCTAACCGTGCTGATGGAGAAATTTTGCAGGCATGTCTTTTTATTTCAAGACCTTTTTATTTTTCTTTTAAAAGATTTTTACTGGCTCAAAAATAACCAGCTGGTAATTTTACACAATCTAGGGATCTGCATCTCCCTGCATCTCAAAGCATGTCATGTTTCAGTGCCGCTGGAGTTTTGCAGGTGTCAAAGATATGTAAAAGTGTTCAGAACGTATGATGAAAGGTATTGTTCATTTCCTGAAGCAATTTAACAACTAATCACTCACTCTTTTGTCTCCACGTCTTTACCCTCTTTCTCTCCTTTAGGTGACATGTAATTGTTTCACCATCAGTGACGGGGAGCTGCAGGAGATTGGAGTTGGCCTGTATCCAAGGTAACAAAGGGCAGTGTGAGGAGCATACACATCTAAAAAGCGTCATTAATTTCAATCTAGCTCGTAATCTTTGTTAGCTGGTACTCTTACTTATAAAACAGCCACAAAATTTAAGAGCTGCATGGACTTACCTGCCCCATCATTGTACCCTATCCAACTCCACCCATCCTGTACCTGCTCACTTTTAAAGCCCTGCCTGCACTCCTTGATGTTTTCCTGACAGTTCTTTGAAGTACGAGGAAGAAGGGGGGAATCGAGGGAGGGAATTTTTGCTGTAAGGCAAAAACTTGAAAATGAATGTTGACAGTATATATTAGGACGCTTTTGGGGGAAGACAGAAGTAAAAGAAAAGCCAGAATTAGTAGAGAAATGCTATGTTTGACTCCAGCTGATGCGTGATTGATAATGTGTTTGTTGTCTAGAATAAGGGACACACTCGAGACACACAAGACGCATTGTTTGTTTGTAGGACTGTAATTGTGAGTATATTTCTTGACATAATGCAGGTTTTTCCTTGGTTTTCATGTGGGCGGGA
Source organism: Heterochromis multidens (assembly GCA_015108495.1). Taxonomy (NCBI): domain Eukaryota; kingdom Metazoa; phylum Chordata; class Actinopteri; order Cichliformes; family Cichlidae; genus Heterochromis; species Heterochromis multidens. The sequence continues at coordinate 12,697 of VUQS01000285.1, read as the reverse complement.
TGCAGTCTGGATTTCAGGGCTGGTGGTGGTTGGAGGGATTTGAAATTATTCATTGCTTTCAACCACTATCCTTACCTAAGTTCCCAGCACTTTGTTATAGTCACAACATTTCACCGAACAAAATGTTGGAGATTTAATAAAAATTTGAGTAAAACTGGAATAGTCTTATTAGTTTATTGATAGTAGCTGTGTTTTTTGTAGTCAATAGAACAACTAGCCTTTAACGAACATTATCTCTAGGTTGGTAGAAGTTATACATATATTGCTATCAGTTAGGAAGGTCCCTTAGTCTAATTTGTGGGTAACCTGTATGACGTGGATCCACTGGACCCTTGTATTGGGCACTGACTGACTCTCTCTTTTGCTCTTTCTCACAATATCAGCATGAAGCTCCGGCCACTTTATGCCTCAGTCACACTAGAGTAAAAATAGCACAGCAAGCTCCTTGTAAAAATTGGTGGCTGCCGAGTGATTATATCAATTTTTTTTGTATGTCAGAGACTGATTGCAAGTAGTTATGACAACCACCTGGTTGCCCAGAGATTGAGTGTTGCATGGTCAACTATTTGCAATCCCTTTGTGGTAGTGACGAGGCACAGGTCACCTGGTGGGAGGCAGCCTGTCTTCAAACAATTGCACTCAGACTGACTGCAATCACTCTCAGACAGACTGGCGAAGATGTGCAACTATTGCCATTTAATTTATAAACGCAGACAGATTGCCAACATGTTGCAATCAATTTGAGTCAGTCTCCACCGATGAGCGCAACTTGTCTGTGATGTGTCTCTTTGCAGTAGGGGCTGGCCTCAACTGGTTGCAAAATGGTTGTATTCTGGTTATATTCCTATATAAATGCAAGGTTGCATTTAAATCACCGTCCTGCAGCAACTACGTCACTATTTGTAGAGGAATTTCTGTTTCAAATTTATGAGTTTCTGGTTGGACTCTGAATGTAAAAAATTAATGTGAATTTCTGTGTATGAAGTCTGTGTAGATTTGCAACAGACAGCAACAGATTTGTCACAGTTAATCACCGTAATATCACAAACAGATTACATATAATTGCCAGCTTGCAAACTGATAGGAGACTGACTCCCTCTTATTGCTGTTTTATCACTGACAAAGCAACTATTTCAGAGGCAACAAGATTGCAAGTTTTGCACACAGTCACAATAATTTTGGTTGTGCTGTTGTCTCAAACTGTTTTTTCTTGGTGTGACTGTAGCATTAACCAGTCATAAAGTGTGTAAGTAGGCCCAATTTAAATAGAACAAAATGTTGTTTACTCTTTCGGCTGTCCTAGAAAAGGAAATGAAGGCTATATACAGCATTGCACCGGCATCTTTGTGCCTCTTCTTATCACTGCAGAGTTGGTCTGGATAGTCAAGGATAGTTACCAGAAGGCTAAAGGTCTCCCTACCACAGTTAGACTCCATAGCTCTGGAAAGGTAACTGGTAGCTCTTCAAAACTCTGGTGTGTTGTATAATTTGAACAACTTTCTCACACCAATCACATAAATGTTTGTTCAAACACTGTTCAAGCCACCTTTTTTTTTAAATTTATTTCAGTACACAGAACTTTTGCAGTTGTTTTTACATTCATTTCATATCTTTTCCTATGGTAGTGAAAATCTTGTAATGCAGCTCCTTACACAGACCTCACAGATCACACCAACGTGTGTAACCTCTACGATAAACCCAAAACCACGTCTCGAAAACCCAGAATGCCCTCACTCAGATGGTCTTAAGCTCAAAATGGTCCTCATAAAATAGTTGTGCGAATACACACTCTGAGACAGACACAGCAAGGCAGTACTGTATGCACTGTAATCCATGTATTGAATCCCGGGTGGATGGGGTGGGATTTGGCCTGGTGTTGTACATGTTGTTAGTGTTGCTGCACACGCGCACATACACACACACACTGCAGGTATCCCTGTCAGTTTATCTGGTTAGTGTTGAGATGTCAGATGGTCACAGTGGCATTACCAAAGCTCAGCCAAACCACGTCTGTCTATGTGTGATTTGTGTTGTAACTCATCCATAAATAATGGGCCCATTCTCAGAATGGTCCCCCTGCCTATTCATATTTTGGGTTGCCTAGCAACCATGGGTGTGCTGAAGCGAGGGGGATTACTGTAGTGAGACTACACCTCTGTTCATTTCACTGCTTTCTGCTCATTTTCCATGTCTGTTATATTTCAAAAACTCTTTTTCTCATTAGCTGACTTTCTCGTCCTCCTCTCAGCTGCACTCATCCATACCATAACCCTTTTTCAATTCTAATTGGCCTATTGACAACATGATGTGAAAACCTCAGAGCTCTCTATCAACAGTAAAATGTTTCAGAGTTGAATTGATAGCACAGATTACTTGTTGTAATCCCCCTCAACCGTGTATTTTATATCCTCTCATTTCAACCCTCATGTGACTGAAGACACATTCTCACAGGGGTACACTGAAACAAAAAACAGGGAAAAGAAATTAATTAACAATATAACATAAAGACCTGGGAGATGTTTACGAGGGGCACACTTTTTTACAAATGTCACCTGTCTGTGTTAGAAATCAAAAGTAAAAGTAATGTTTTCTCAGCCTCCTTATGGGATAACATCAGTATAGTTTCCACTTGGTTACATGGATGGAAAGTATCTAGACAGGCAAGTCTTCCAAATTAACCAGTAAAGTTAAATCAGCAGACATTTGATATAGGTTTTAGAAGAACAGTCCTCAAGTGGTTTGCCTCATACTGTCTTGTATTGATCTTCTCCTTGTCTACTGCTCGATATATAGATAGATAGATAGATAGATAGATAGATAGATATAGATATAGATAGATGGAGAGAGAGAGAGATCGAGAGATAGAGATAGAGATATATAGATAGATATAGATATATATAAATTCCTCCACAGTGATGTGAAAGGCTCATTTCCAGTTATTGCAAATACTTGATTGCAGTTCTTGCTGAGAAGGGTGGAACAACCAGTTATTAGGTTTAGAGGCAATTAGTTTTTCACACAGGGTTAGGTTTGGATAGCTTTTTTTCCCTTAATAAATGAAATCATCATTTAAAAACTGCATTCTGTATTTACTCAGGTTATCTTTGTCTAATATTAAAATTTGTGTGATGATCTAAAACAAACATACTGTAAGTGTGACAAATATGCAAAAAACTAAGAAATCAGGAAGGGGCAAATACTTTTTTACACCACTGTATATATATATAGGGATATAGAGATAGAGATCTAGAGATAAAGATAGATATCTATATCTATATCTATATCTATATATATATATATATATATATACCTAAAACTTCTTAAACATATTAACCTCTGTAACCATCTGTACCAGCTTCCCTGCACAAGCTTCCTGCCAAATACAGAATTGCCTTTAGGGGTCCTTTTTGTAAATTTTTTTTTTTTTTTTATGAAGCCAAATAGGCTGGCACCCGGGTACATTTCAAAACTTCACTGAGCCTGCTCTATTGCTAGCTCTTAGATCCTCACATCAACTGCTTTTAACTGTTCCATGATCAAAGATAGCTGGTAAGTGAGTAGCTCCAAAGCTCTGGAATAACCTTCCTCTATTAATCAATCAAAAAGTTTAGCTTCTATTAGCACACATGTTTCAGTGGCTTTTTCTTTATGCTATTAGTCTAACATTTTAGCATTTGATCTTTATTTTACTACATTTTTTAATCATATTTTGTTTTTCTTTTAGTATATCATGTTTATTTTATTTACATATTGATTTACATAAGCTTTCATACAGCTTATGTATGAAAAAGCTGTATGTTGTAAAATCTGCTTTACCCTATAAGTAACCTTGTCTTGATTTTAATTAAGTTCAGTTTTCTGCATCCACACTGCCTGAGCTCCGAAAGTTTTGACAGGTGTCCCAGTCCTGTAGAAGAAACAGGTAGCAAACTGGCATGTCATGTGTGCCACCAGCTAAAGGCTGAGACATCCGTCATCTTGTATTCTTCTGATACATCATTAGCCCAATTTTTTTTAACTTCAACATCCCACCTCTGTCAACCATCTCCCATCAAAGAGAGCAAAATGTACCACAATGAAACCCAGAAACTAAAACACTCAAGCAAGGACAGAAAAGCAAGCAGAAACAACAACGGGCAGTGTGGTGGTCCACGATACGAGGACACTTCCACTCCCGTCAAGGCCACTCGAATCACCAGAGTACAAACACCAAAACACAGAGTGGTGATGAGAACCCAGACGAGCCCAGCAACCCCAAGCGGCTGCAACCAACAGTGAAGACAAAGCTGCAGTGGACACCAGTGTGCCGAGCCTGAAACATGCAGGAAGGCCTCCACCAGTGCCCGAATCCCCCACTGAGACCCAACAGAGCTCAAATTTGAGAGTAGATTGAATCACGAACACCTTTTCTTTTAAGTTAGGGGACAACATTCAAAACCTGTAAACCAAGGCTGCACTGGAGCATGTGCTAAAATATAATTTTAAGTGTTTCAACAAAACCTTTTAGATTAAAAAAAAAAAAAATGCTTTCTTGCATTTATGTCATTAAACAGTAGGAGCTAAAAACTTCTGCATTTAAAGCAGGTTCACATCTTCAAACTAAAAGATTATATACATTTTGAGTTTAGTGTTTAATGCTGCTGCACAGCAGTGAACCACCTCTTCACAGAAAAGAATCAATTGTGAAATAAAGATGCAGACAACAGAAACAAAGAGAAGACATATCTAAGCCTTTTTCATAGTTTAATTCCAGTTATAATTAAGGATAATAGTCCTGTACTATCTGTAATCTCACATAATATTTCACTCTCCGCCCTGCTACTGCAACAGTTAGTCTCAGTTAGTGTGAGCCGATACGGTTAATGTGAGATGTGGTTTAGTTAATTAATCTAATTAGTATGCTAATGAGCCTCTTTCTATCAGATAAAAGCATCGTTTGGAGCGCTTGATTTCTAGTTGATATTCAACCTGCAACTTCTCCACTGTAGAACAATGCCAGGGGGTTACTGATGGTTTTACAAAGGCTGAACACACACACACACACACACGCACGCACACACATTATCTGTTGGACCTATTGTTTTGCTGAATATGATAAACGAGAGCGGCAGTAATGGAAGGGTCATAAAAACAGACAAGCCTCTTCAGTATTTTTCACAGCCATGTGTGCAGTGACATTAAATGTCTTTTTATGGGTCAGGGAGGTCGTCAAGTACTTCTTTAAAAAGCACAGTATCAACACGCACAGCTACATGCTCAGCATGAGAACGATGCACATCAGGTCTTTCAGTTAATTAGTTTAGCTTGCAAGGCAGCTGGATTCTCTTGAGATGTGCAAGATCACAATCATGAGAGAATCCATCTTTCCAGTCTTCAAGCTCTTTACCTTTAGTGCACCACAGTTGGTCAGAAACAGTTTGTGTATTACAAGGAGGGGTGTTTCAGGTATGACCATAGAAGCTTTATACTATCTATGCATGAGACACTTTGTCGGTGATTCAGCCAATAACCTCCCAATAATTTTTAAATAATTAATACCTGTGTGTCCTTTCCACAGACTTTTATATACACAGACTGTATATAAATGATTGACGTATTTAAAATGCACTAACACCACAGACATGGTTGAGAGATCCATTTCATGGACAGAAATTACCAGAAGTGAAGATTTTAGACAGGGATCAGCTATTTCAGCACAGTAAGTCATACTATGAAAACCATGCTCAGTGGAGGGGAAAACAGTTGACACCAAGTGTTGAAAAAATGCCTTTAGCTGGTAAAAAAACAGACATTACTGTATCGAAGGATACTTCTAACACCCTGCTTTAATAGCTATGTGCAATCTAATGTAGTTAGCGAAGGTCCTTGCAAACAAAATACCCTTACTCAAATCCCTTTTACACAGCTTGTAAGCAGTTTTTTGTTAGCAAATTGAATTAACAAGAAAGCACCTTCACACAATGCAAAACCAGTGGAGATGCTTGAATTGTTTTCCCCTCCGATTTGGGTAGGACCTGAATTCTTTGCTTTGTGGATCTGATTGATTGAAGGTTACCCAAAATAGTGATGATGTACTGTATGATTCATCCAATCACCTGTCAAGTACATTAGCAGTTTCCAAAGAAATTATCTTTCACACTAGGTATTAATTTATCACCTATATGCTGTATAACTTAACCGATATGAACCCGATCAGCTTTCTTGCCAGTTTATTGTTCCTAGATAAAGGTGATGCTTTCTACAACAGGTAATGCAATAAATAATTTTAAAGGTGTTTCATCATTTTGGAGGCTACAGTTTGTGATAATACTGAACTAAGAGTTGTTTCTATTCACAACAGTAAGTTAAGGACACAATACTCATTAAACGTGTATGATTGCAGCACATTATAAATATCTAACTATATTGGATTATAAATACTTTATCTAATACATCCAGAATTTTAACATCTCACCTCTCATATTTGTCTCCATTAGATTGCATTACATGTGGAAAATCTGTGCTAAAGATGAAGTCTGTATTGTTATGTGTTATGCTTCTTATAAAAGCTCCAGTTTGAGGATACTGGTGATGTTAAACTTAAAGGAGAAAAAACACTTATATTGTAAATAAAACCACTTATATGTGGTATCAGTGTCTCCATCAAGATGCTGTCAAAATAAATTTGGGAGTGGATGAGTAGGAAGTTGATTTGTGTCAGTAATAAAATTGGGAAATGAGATAAAAGCCTTTGTTGTGACAGAAGTGGAGTACCCATCGTTTCCTGATTTATTGTGCGCGTGTCTGAGAGGCAGATAGACCAACAGAAAGAAATAAAGAGTGACATTTGTTATGACAGAAGCAGACTACTCATTTTGTCACACTGTGCAGGGAATTTTGTGTGTGCGTGTGTAACTTTTTGCTCGTGTGAGTGTTTTTTTTATTTATTTTTTTGAGCGCTCTGTCTTAAATGCGCAGAATTAAAAGTATCATTGCCAGATGATATTTAATCCCCCTAACAGCACCTTAGAGTCAGGAATAAAGGACACTTGATGTTCCTCAGCTGCCACACTAAACTAGACGGATGGTAATCTTTAGGGAGAAATGTCACTCAGCATGTGTTTTTATCTCATGATTATGCTGCCACAAAGTACTATTTCAGTCAGCACCGGACTGAGTGAAACCCCAAAACAGTTGGACATGTAGCAGTTGGTGGCTCAGCAGGATGAGTCACTTCTTATATTTTCCAAACATTGCAAGTAAACAGTTTCTCGTCCTTTATCACATGCTGCTTATCTTCTCAGTGCATGTAGTGTGCTGTATATTTAGGAGAAAGGGCTGCCAATCAGTCACTCATCATTTCAGGAGGGCCATACAAACACATACACACCAAATTTGCTTAGAAAGTTTGTCAGCCTATTTAGAAGTTAAACATTTAATCACATATCTCTCACTCTTCCCCCTACTTTTCCTTTACTTTCTCTCCTTATCCACACCTTGTCCGTCTCTCCCCTCTTTCTGTTTTACCTTCATTCTTTCCCCTCCCACTCTCTATTTGCGCTCTCTCAGTTTATCTCTGTTAAACCACGACTGTCTGCCCAACTGTGTGATGGTGTTTGAGGGGATGAAACTGCAGCTCAGAGCTGTTCGGGATGTTAACCCTGAAGAGGAGGTATGATGAAGAAAATATCTTACATTGTATTATTACAGCATTAAAATTTTTTTCTTTTTATTGAATATGATGTTACATCTGCTTTTATGTCTGTGTGCTTTGTGAGCAATACATACTGAATGTTCATTATTACCTTTGGCACTTGAGTGGTACACAATCTGAAACTAAGAACCATATCTGTTATGGACTGAATTTTATTGTACAAGTAATAATATATATATTTGATAGATGCACACTGAAGTAAATGTTATTAAAGAGTTATTACAAGATGTAGCCAAATGAAATATCAAAGCAACACGAGCAGGTTCGCAGCTCCTAACTTGGCAGTGTTTTCTCCATTTTTCCATACTTCATCATCCCTTGTGACTATATATAATGAGATTAATCCAAGCCATCTGTCCTACAAGACACACACACACACACACACACACACACAGACACAAACACACACACAAAAATGTTACTCCTACAGTATCATGTTTCCTCTTTACTCTGTTTACCAAATATCTAATATAGATATGTGCTTAACACTGAGCCTCAAAATATGGCAGCAAATTTATTTAAGTGCTGTAATTAAAAGTCAAAATACAACCTAAACAAACCGTTTCATCTCATACTAAACCGTTCTCTCTGTGTCCAGCTAACTATAAGTTACATTGAGACGTTGTCACTGACTGAAGATCGGCAGAGACAGCTGGAGGAGCAGTACCATTTTACCTGTCACTGCCAGCGATGTGACTCTCGAGACAAGGTCAGTGATGAACAAATTAAACTGTGGCCTTCGCTACTAATTAGGATTATAGCTATTTACTGTGTTTTTTTCTTTTCCCTAAAAAAAAAAGACATAATGATCCAAATATGATCAATAATCAGAGTAAGGCAGCTAAATTAAAATGGTTGCATCAGTTCATCCCATCATCACCAAAGGTAGCCCTCTAATATAAGGATTTCCTTCTAGTCTTCCAAATCGTACATGATCTTTTTTTATTTTTTCTGCGGTGGGTCACATTTGAGACTTGCACATATTGCTATCAAATTCAGCTCTAAAATATTGTATTTTTACTATATGATGAGTATAGCACGACATGGGCAAAAATATATTTGTCCAGTGAGTGGCTGTCATGGCTGAAATGGTGGAAATTACACAGTTTCATCCATGATAGATAATGTAGAAACATCTATGTCATGCGCTGTGCCACTGTTATTTTCCAATATGAAAAGTCTGTTCAATACTCCACATATTTTTGATTCTTATGTCTTATTATGATTATAACTGGGTCCTTGGTGCACACACAAAATTAGTCATTGTCAAATTTCAGAAACACCCTCTTTCACGTGCCCTTCTATTTTGCTGTATGAGGGTTTTGCACCTTATTCTGATATTTTTCAACTTGTAAAAATATTCTGGGAAGTTTAACTATGCACCCTTACTGTCTGCCTCTCTCTCTTTCACACACACACTTTCTCTTAGACAGTGTATTGGTGCGTAACGTGTTTTGGTGTACCCTTTCCTGTCCTCTTCTCCTTTTCCCTCCTTCACTCTCTCTCATACATTCTATGTTATCTCCTGCTGTCCTTCTCGTCTTCCTCTCTGTCACTCGGTCACGCTCCACCTCTTCACATCCTCTCGCGCTCTCTGACCACCTACTGAAAAATGAGAAAAATTATCTTGTCTTGCGGCTGCAGTTTTCTTTTCTATCCATCTTAATCTGCTCCATCTTCCTCATCCAGTATCTCATTCTTTCTGTCCCAATATGTCTGTTTTCCTTTCTCTCACTCATATCATCTTTTTGTCTCTGCCTCTGCCCCCACTCTAGCTTTGTTCTCTCTATGCTTTATATGACACTTTGGTCTTACTCTACCACAACACAGCAGCTCTGGAGAAATACACAGTCTGTTTATGCCTCTGTGTGTGTTTGAGATGAGTTAGGAGAGAGCACTCAGTTGACTCTCTGGAACAATGGCATTCATTCATTTCATGCCACCGACCTTTGTTCTGCACACAGTACTGACAGACACACTCACACTCTTTGTCTTTCATTCGTCCTCTCTTTGATCTTGACATCAAACCCTGGCATGGTGTTTGTCTGTCTTTTTTCTCTGTGCTTGTGTTAAGATGTGCACAAATTGCAAGTTTCATTTTAAAAGATTTTACTCAAAAATGTAAAGAAGTGTAAAGTTAAATTAAGGATATATTTCACCTGTCTCATTCCCTTTAATCTTGTAAAACTTTCCTTCCTGGTCAGGCCAGGTCACAGGTCATTCATTAGCTGTGAATCAAAATCTAGTGTCAGTCTTTCTCAGTTCACTCTCAAAATGGTGCTAGTAAGCCTGCTTTTCCTTCAAGCGAGGAAACTGTCCCCTTACACTTATGCAGTGTGTGCTGATCTCTGCTATAGTATCAAAATGGTGATCCTTCAACTTGATTTTTATGTTTTGGAAGACAAAGCCGCAGGAAGGCATTTCAGGCGAGCAGGGCTGGTGGTGAGTGATAATTGTGTTTTTCATAATGTGACCTTCAGGGAGTGAGCTACACAAGAAGTTATTTTGAAGGTTATGAAAGTTAAAGCTACTTTCAGCTGCTCCCTTATTTACAAGGGGTTGCTACACATATTTGAAATGGCAGATTTTTATACTGGATGCCTTTCCTGACAAAACCCCAGGGATTTTTGCCTCCTTCCAAGATTGGGGATTTTTCACTTGTTAGGTGAATGTGTAAACCCCTACGCTATGGAGCCACTGAAGGTTATGAAACTTAGATGTGACAAATTCAAATCAGGGAAAGTTTTTGATTGGTCCCAGAACTTTTTAATTGCACCTTGTATGTACAAAAATTTGTTTGCATGTTTTAGACATCAATATCTGCTCAGTCAGTGTCAATATTTAAGTAGCCCTTCCTTGCCTCTTTGCTCAGGATGGACTCATGCTCTCAGGCGAAGAAGCAAAATGGCACCTGCTGAAGGAGGCTCTACCAAGACTGGAAGGACTGAAAACCGAGTCCAGGATCCTTTGTCTTCAATTTCCAATAAAGCCAGTGGACATTGAACCTCTTTGTAGGATGAGAATTTCTTGTAATTGTCTGCTGGTCGTATTTCATTGGCCCTGATGTGACTGATCTAAAACCTTTTAGAGTTTCACTTCTTCTTAATTGGTGACATACTCTTTGTTTTTTAAACAGACAAGCATCAAATAATGAGACAACAGTTTAAGTGAATGTAGTGGCCTAAACACACACAAGAAACATTATACTGTAAGTCTAAGGTTTAAGTTATGTAGTAAGTGTTTAGATTAAATACATGAAGAAACATGTAGAAACACAAATTATTTTTGGTGCTGATCAGATTAGATCAGAACTTCATGTACCAATGTACAAATTATGATGATAGTAGCTGTATTGGTTGGTTGGCAGCTGTGACTTGATTTACTAAGTAATTAAGAGTCTAATTAAATGTGGTTTGAGATACTTTGCTTTCATGTCCATAAATCTGGCGTAACCATTTTCATCATAAAACAACACAAAGGAGGGAAAGAGACAAATATCAGATAATTATGTCTCTGCACTGAATGATATAAACTAATTTGTGCAAAGTTGTTTTCATAAATCCTTAAGATTTCTCTGAGGAGTCTGCAGCTTTAATCATATTTTGGGGGATGCAGTATAAATGTTGCTTTTCCTTAAGTCACCTTCCAGATTGGAAAACACTGTTGGAGAGCTGTAGTCATCTTTTATCGAGTGTTGGTGGTGAAGTTCCTGATGAAAATCTGTACAAGCTCAGAATTACAGACATGGCTTTAGATGCTTCAGTTCACCTGGGACGCTGGGAGGAAGCTATGAGATACGTGGTAAAGACCCTTCCAGTATACAGGTGAGTCACTGTATGCTTTTGTGTGTGTTTGGCTCAGGCAGTGCACTGTCAAGGTAATTAAACCATCTATGTTTCACCCATGAATGTCTAATATGTTATCAGATGAAAAAAGTCAATTCCCTATAAATCTCTGTGTGTGCCTGGATTCAGGGGTTTTCTCAATCCTGATACTGAGATAAGCAGTAAGTCATCCAGAGTGCATTCAAATTGCAATTCACTGAGATGAGGGAGGATTGCATAACCTCACAAGTATAAATTCGCAGAAAGATTTGAGTTTATTTTCTGTCCTGATGTCTTTATAGTCATCTCAAATCTTCTGGATTGCATTTAATTTTACTTTAGACTTATAATTACTGTTTTTAATACTCTGAAATTGAGTCAGAGAGTGTTAAACTGATAACATAGGGATTTGTGAGAGCTACAGCAAAGGAAGATTAAATTACTTGATTCTAGAACATGCGCTACAACTGGTAGCAGCAAAGTCTGGTAGCTCTGATCTTTTTGCTTTATTTTTGTTATATTTTGTTGTATTTTTATCAATTTTTTTGTCAAGTCCTGATGGATGCTTCTGTGGGAAGAGGAGTTTGCTCAAGAGAGGAGCTTTTTTTCGTTGAAATGGAGCGGTTCTGGAAGATGCCACCCTATTCCAGCTGGGATAGGGAGGTGTTTTCGTGGTTGTCGTGCTGGTGCAGAGGTGGAGGCTTGGAGGTGGAGATGTGGGCCCTTTCTGCCAACGGTCGTCATGGGAGATGTCAACTCTCTGCCCGGCAGGGATGATGAGCTGGAGTTACTGCTGAAGACTCAGAAAGTGTACCTTGGACGGAGATGCTGAAGCTGGTGGCGGGAGAGAAGGTGGGGTTCTGGCTTTGTTTGTGGACTGGAGATGGTGTGGTCCTGCGCATGTCGCTGTCAAGAAGAGGATGTGTTGTCCTGGTTGTTGGCGGTTGGTGTGTGGCCATGTTGTGTGCCGGCGGAGTTCATTCATATCATAACAATACTTGTGTACATTCCACCCAAGGCAACAGCTGAAGCTCCATGAGAAGTTCTCCATGAAACTGTTGCTAGGATACAGACTAAACATCCAGAGGCACTCTTCATAATATCAGGAGACTTCAATCATGTTTCCCTCTCCTCCCACCTGACTGGATTCACACAATTTGTTGACTACTAGAGAAAATAA
>VUQS01000280.1:2433-13701 GCA_015108495.1 Heterochromis multidens | reverse complement strand
TACACCTACAGGCCAGTGGCCACTCTTTCAGTGATGAGGATGTACACATCCTGGACAGGGAGGAACGCTGGTTTGAACGGGGAGTCAAGGAGGCCATTTACGTGAAAAGGGAAAGACCATCTCTGAACCGAGGAGGGGGCCTAAGGGTACATCTGTCACCATCTTACAATGCTGTGATTGCAGCCATTCCCCAATCTCTGTGAATGGTACTCATGGCCATTGATCAATGGTCATGACAATTTGCATATTAATGATCATGAAACTGACCTCATGACCCATTGTTAGTCAGTGGTGCTGGTTTCGGTCATTATGCAAATGTACTGTTTATAAAGTTGGGGAAGCCTGCAGTCAGCTGAGACTGAAGAAGTCACCAGAGGTGACGAAATGTTTCTCCCACTAAAAAACGCTACGTCCAGATGAACAGATTCAGCTTTTTGGGAGCCTTCTGAAAATAGTTCACATCTACAAATTTTGTCATCCAGTTTAGCATGTGCCTCTTTACATTTCTAGTGCTACTGTCTCCATATTGTGTTTAGTATTCTTTAGATTTCTGTTTTGTTTCTATCCTTCCCGTCTGTTTCTCTTCTAGTCATGTGTTTTGCCTCACTAAAGAAAACACTGGCCATGTAGTCCAACAGGAAATACTCCCACATCTGGTGCTGGTTCAGAACATCAACATGAAGAAGTAGGCTTTATGGAGAGTTAATGTGTGCCCTTTGTCTATCCCAGCCCCTGATACAACCTCTCATACCTCTAGGCCTCCCTTCACACCACCCCTAGGCTTTACACCCTTAACGCTGCTTTTCCTGTGTCTCTTTAAATGGGAAAAGTGGGGGAGATTCAGAGGTTCCTAAACAGTGTAAGGAGTCTGGCCTCTTTCTGCTACCTCTATAAATAATCAGTGACAGCATCTGATTTACAGTTATTGGTCACACTCAACACGGGCTCTCAGCACCTCTTGTCAGTGGTGCTGCACCTCAGCTATATGTAGGCATAGTTAAGCACCTACAGACATGCTTACATAGTCAGTGACTCATAAATGTTGCATTAAAAACTATCACAGCAACTCTGCACAAGAATAAGCACATATAGAGAATATTGCTTTGTGACTCTCACACAGCCATGCTCATGCACACTGCGTAGCTATTGCTTTCTCTCACCCTGTGGAGTTTTTGCTTATTAAGATAAAATTATGCTCTGCTTTAGTCTCAGTCATTCCCCTCTGCCTAAAGCTGAGTGTATGATAGTTTTTTAAAATGCTGTTATGCTTGGTAAAAGGTTATCTGTTATTCTGTTTCCACTTTCTGCTCTTCCCATCTCTGTGTCTATAGTCTAATCATTTTCCCTTTTTAATGTAACTCTTAAAATACTTTATGTATAGAGTATGTATACAGTATATGATGAATACTGGTTGAAATATAAATGTTGGAATTTTTTTACTCCCTAAAAGTCAGTAACCATGGGGCTCTATATCTTGTTTCTTACCGTCTGGGATTCCTTTAATTCCTTTGTTTTGTAAAATCCAATGAAGAAAATCCAAATGAATGTCTTTAACTGACTAGAGTGGTCCACTCTGCCATAAAGCCCAAATCGTTGGGAGTGCTGCAAAGAAGATTGGCCTTCTGAAAGTTTCTCTCATCTTCATACAGAATCTTTGCAGCTCAGTGTGAGTGACCATCAGGTTTAAGGTCTCCTTTCTTACCAAGGTCCTTCTCCCACACTTGCTCAATTTAGCCACAGAGCCAGCTTTAGGAAGCATCATGGATATACCAAACATCTTCAGAGACAGGCTTGCTTATGGGAAGCTTCAATACTGTGGAAGGAAGGAAGGACGGAAGGAAGGAAGGATGGAAGTTAATCAGAGTTGATAAAGAGAAGTCGGAGGCTCCTGAGCTAAACTGTTACAGCAGGTGCTGTGAATACTTATGTCAATGTAATATTTCAGGTTTTCCTTTTTAATGAATTTGCAAAGCTGTCAACAATTCTGTTTTCACTTTGTCACTTTTCACTTTGATTAAATATGCATGAAATATCAATGTTGTTGTAAGGTTCTAGTATAGTAAAATGTGTGGGAAAAGTCAAGGGGTCTGTGTATTTTCTGAATGCACTGTATGTATGTCATATATACAGCGAATTTGCCAGATTTTGACTGATGAATTGCTTATGGCTCCAAATTGCTCTCTAGATGATGACTGTATCATCTTCCCTCCTTTCAGGCCGTGTGACCCCCGAACAGCTGTGCTCCTACATGCAGCTGTTCCGGAGCAGTTGGGGGGCGCTAGAGAGTCACTGTGGGGTGCTCCAGCTGGGCCTGGCCGCAGCCCAGACTCTCCGACACCCTAGCCTGCCTCGCTGGGATGCCTGCCTGGCCTTTGAGAGGCTACTGCTGCAGGTGCGTACTCATCTTACACAGACCTATCATCCTATGTGTTAGAGCCAATGAAAACCTGAGATTCTCCTTTTTAAAATGTGATGTGCACTCCTTAAAAATGTGATACCACCTATGAGAAATGCAAGGAATTCTTTTTTTAGAATATGAAAAGTGTGACTCAAATAACTTCAAGAACACATATTGGTTTTAAATAATGACTGAAACAAAGTAACACTGATAGATTTAACTAAACTGGAAAACTGCACATTCTCTAGCATTTTTTAATTAACAGTGCTCCTGTTACTAAATATTTTATTACCAGTACACAGCAGGTAAGTGAGTGTTTGTGGTTTGCAAGATGGTGGGAAGAATGTTGTGTTAAACTGACAGCGACAGGAAAAAACACAGATTCCTCTCTGTCATAAACAGGGTCAGTTGTGCTTGTAGGGAAAACATTCCGATCCAGTAAACACGGATGAAATGCCAGATTTCCATGATTTCCATTTTTTTTTTTTTTTTTTTAGAGCCTTTGAATCTAGAGGAGGTCTTTTTATGGGGGATGACGGAGGCACATGTACATGTGTGTTTGACTTCTGAAAGGTTGCAGAATAAGTGATGGAGAGACGACGAGGAGGTGGAGTAAAAAGAATAAATCTAAAGTGAGAGCACAGTCGGTCATCACTCATTCACCTTTTACTTCACCTCCACAACAGTGATTAACTACATGTTCTGTACTTTGTAACACACACGGTTAATGGCGCCAAACTATGAGCTTACTAATACAAAAGCCATTTCCTCCTCCTCTTACCTTGTTATTTTCATTGAGTCGCTCTATATTCCTGAAGCTGTAAAGCAAGCAGTAAGACAGCCGAGTATTTAGGAACTTATTAAACTAAAGCACGGAAAAATAAAACAAGCTCTTAGCCATGCCCCATGCCAAATTAGAATTTGAAAACAACCTCGTAAACCTTCGTCCTCAGCTGGGGCCATCACTGTTTTACTTAATAAAGGAAGAAGACTTTAGGGCTTATTCTTCCAGTATCCATTTACTTCATGAAGCCACTTTGATCCACTGCCCCGTGGTTGTCTTCTATACCTGGATAATTCAAAACAACTTTCTCACCACACTTTTTTTTTTAGTTTCACTCTCAACTTAAGAGAACTAACTTTACTGAAGTGACTGTGTTCTTAAGAGGTGCTGGGTCTCATTAAACTAATGGTAACCATGCTAATAACAGTGTAGTATATGTAGCACTTGCCTCAAATTCAAAATTGCATTCTTCAAGAATCAAATCTCACAAGCAGGCCTTGAGCGTGATGTGAGAGTTTGTTGTTTGCAATCAAAACTGGCCTGAGTTGTATTGAGGAATTAAGGGAAATGAGTTGTGTGTCCTCTGTGCCCCCTGTGTTTATTTAATTTCCATATGAGTTTTTTTTTTTTTTTTTTGCCTCTGCTCAGCATGGACAGAGAGAAGTTAA
The DNA here is from genome assembly GCA_015108495.1 of Heterochromis multidens. Lineage (NCBI taxonomy): Eukaryota > Metazoa > Chordata > Actinopteri > Cichliformes > Cichlidae > Heterochromis > Heterochromis multidens. The sequence continues at coordinate 9,851 of VUQS01000280.1, read as the reverse complement.
TTACTGTATAAAATGGCAGGATGAAATGCCTTTCAGCTTTGCCTGGCGGTCTGTGTGTGTTTGCTCTGCCTGAGTGTGTGAGGGCTGCTGTGGGTATGACCGGCCAGAGCTGGACGCTCCATTGCTGGTAGACAGTGTGACTTCATTCAGGCCAACTCCTCTGTGGTGCACTAAGGCTTCGGATGGGCAGTGACTGAACTGAGGCAAAGGGCCAAAGAGTTCAGGGCCTAGCCTAGTTCATGCCTTTCCCAAAAGTTAGTTACACACACAGACACACAGAGGACTTGGCCCAGGACAATAGTAAAAGAGATTTTAAAATCTCAACAATATCATTTTCTAGTGAAATAAATGTTTAAAAACACACATTTTCTATGTAAAATGCTGTGTAATATCCACTGTGTGACCTGAGCTGCTGCAGAATAGTGTTGTGGTCAGTTTATGCTTGAGTACTATAACTATATAACAGATAAAAAGCTATTTAGGAAGAAACTCAGCTTTTGGAGAGTTAAAATGTCAACCTTAGCTTGAAAGCCCACATACTTGTGAGGGTCTTGCTGCTGGGAGGTTAATAAGAAAAGGGCACAGATGTGGTTCTGGAAGTCAGTATGTTAGTGGGACTGTCATATAAATGTGGTTAGTGCAATACTTATTATTTACACTGCCACTAGATTTATTACCTCCTTAATATAGTTGTTATGTTTGTGTGAGATGGCCAGATATCTTTTTGGCTGGCAGTGCCACCCTGCCTGCTCTTATACCCCCCTCTCTGCTCTTGGCCCTGGCTGTCTGACATAAGACTGGGGTTTCATCTGAATGGTTCAGATTGAGCAGGCTTGGTTGCGCTCCAGCCCACAGTTACAGAATGTGTAGTACTGGCAAGGGGTGGGGCAGCTAAGGCAAAACTCAACAGACTCACTCTTTCACCACTTCCAGGAACATCACAGGCTCACTGCTTTACCTTCCCATCAACATCCCAGCCAGAACCTCTGCCTCACCAAACTAAACATGTACACTTCTACTGTACATCCCTCCCAGGGAGAGTAGACTTAGCAGTTTCATTTTTTTGTAATGACAGACTTTTTAAGGTCTGAATAGTGTGCTGTCCAGCCTACTGTTGATTAGTCTGTCACATCACTGAACTTGGACGTGATGACAGCGGTGCAATAGAGAGGAGCTAACCTCTTTCACCCCGGCCTGTTGCTTTACTCTGCTGGGATTACGAGGGCACGCCTCTGCAAACATTCAAGCTCAGAGTTATTGCTGGTCACAGTGCTGCTCAGACAGAAAACTGCACTCGGCTGTATGTCCCCATCTCCCAAGGGTAACTCAAACTGGTTGCCTGGTTCTTATCTCTGTCTCTGCTATAGCTGTGTGCTTGTGTTGTAGTCTGAAAAATCCAAACCCAGTGCCCTTGACATTACTTTATGCCAGATAGATTCCATAGTAGAACCTGCTGTATATACAGTATATGAAAAAACAATTACCCCCATTATTTCACTAATTCAAATATGAGTCTGAAAATGTCAGCATCTGTTGGCATGGAATTGAATTCTGAACAAGTCCAAAGTAGTGGGATCTGAGCACCTACAAATCTGAATTGAAGAAGGTCCAAACTAATACTAGACTCACTCACAAGTTGGACCAGGTCCCACCATATTGCCTTGGATCTCAGGTGTGTCAGTATATGTAATGCCTCAGTGGGATCTGCTGGGTTTTTTTTCTTCCGTTTTTAAGATTAGATGGAGAGTGTGACCTGCAAAGTTCAGGAAAAATTACATGTAATGCTACTTTTTGATTGCAGCTGCTCCCTAGTTGGCTTTTGCTCTCTTTTTTGGGTCTTTTTGAGCTGACAGCGTTTTGGATGAATCGTACCCTCAAATCTGTTCAAATGGGGCTTTTGTGCAATTTTTCCACAGAAACAATTTAGTCAAAAATGCTAGACCTGTGAGAACCTTTATCATGATCATCTACAAATTATTCTGCGAGCGCACTTTAAACCTACAATTCACCATGAGGCATGTTTAATTCATCAAGATAAGTCCAGAGTTTTTCACATGTGTTTATTCATTTGTTCTCGTCTATTTTGTAAATTATTATACAGCCAGGTTGGAGCCTGGTGACCCTTGACACTCCATTAGTAACCCCCAGGACAGTGTCAGTGTGTTGTTGCCTAAAGACCCTCAACCTCTATCCCTTGACCCTCCTGCATGTACAATGCAGAGAATCAAACCTGCAACTCTGCAGTATGTTAGTAGCTTGACAATAAAAACCCATGTCATCTCCTGTTATGTAAAGCTTTAAGAAAACGCACCAATCCCCAGAATACTTATGCTCATTCAGTTATATATGCAACATCTGGATTGTATAATTTCTTATGGCGACAGAGGGAAAAATGTTGATATTGGTCCCAAGTAACTTTCATCTTATCTGAGTTGCATGCCAGAGACAAAGGGGGCTTTAAGCCTGTAATTGGCCTTTCCCCAGGGTATGGAGCCTATCCCCACATCCCAGACATTCCCCCTTATGTTCCATCACCACTGTGTCCCTGCTGCTTGCTGTATTTCGCTCAAGATTGTAACAAAGGGGTGTGAATGACTTCGGGGTGCTGCCCTGAGATGTCCAGCATTGACCTCCTCTAGTTCCCTACTGTTTAATAGCCTCACATCTGTACTGACCTGGACTGACCGTCTCCCCATCCATCCACTTTCTGTACCACATTCTCCCTCATCCAGCCCCTGTTTTATTCTCTCTGTGATTTTGTCAGCCCTGGAGCAATGCAGATTTGCTCACAGAAGAAACCACAGGAGGTTCAGGATCAACTCCTGTCTGTTTCTCTACAAAGTGGCCTCTTTGTCTCTCTGCCTCTGTTTCTGTTCATCCATTTTTTTCTATAAATTCATCATGCGCTTCCTTTTAAATATGTCTTGTTAATCCTGTTTCTCTGTTCTGCGTTCCACAAACATATGCCTCTCTGTAGCATAAACTCACGTGGTCCATGTGAACCTCTGTACTCCGCTGAAGTCCATGCCTCTGTATTTTCAAGCATAACAAGCTTTTTAAAACTAGAGGAAAATGCAGAATGGGAAAGAAATGAGTTTATCAGAAGATCGAGTTATTTACCTATCTCTTCCTTCCTGTGTTTAGTTGGAAAGGATTATAGTAAGAGAGAAGAGCAATGATGATCACTCCCAGGAAGACCCAGGAATAGCCCCCATCTCAAGCCAACCTCCCTCCCAGCACCAGGATCCTGAGACGGCTGTGTTTACATTGTTCTGCACAGCTCAGGCCTAATGTACTATCTGTTTAATAGGCAGAGAGAGGCCTGTTTATAGAGGGGGGCCTTTTTAGCAGAGGTGATGGGTTGGTAGGCCAGAGGGCAAAATCAACTCATCTCACTTCCTGTTATCGTTACCTCTCTTCTCTCAGACAGATAGGTGCTTGGCTCACCCAGCTTTCTGCATTACTTACCCTTAATCGCCTCGCCATCCTGCTGGCTATAATTGTGTTCAGTCTGTGTCTCCTCTGGAAAATCAAGCAACACAAGAAGGCCTAATCAAGTTGCCTCATATTAGGCCTCACTGCATTCACTTCACAGCTCCATAGTAATTTGCATGTGTTGCATTTTAAGTGCTCTGCATCTTTCTACTAAATCTATATCTCAACTCACTGAACTAAAACTTTATAGGAATTGCTTTGATGTTAATAGCTGTAGAATTACAGAGCTCTCTGAATTTTAAAGGAGGGGGAATAAGATGGTCTCAAAAGGGTTTAATACACTGAGCATTTTCTCTTTTACTTAAAGAGACCTTTTTTTATGTTTGCATTGCTCTGTATCAAGCCGGAGCTGCACTCGTCACATATGTACATCTGCGGATATTTTTTGTTCTGGTTTCTATTGTTTACTGCGGCTGTTAAACTGCAGACTCAAAGCCCTTCATGTCAGGAGGATTTTTCATGTGGCCTTGAGTTTTTTCCCCCACGAATGTGTGTGTTTTGAGGTTTCTGCAGAATGTTTTTCACAGCCTTGGCCAAAGGAAACTCGTTTTTCTCACCCTTGCTCAGACCAAACTTGCAGACTGAAATGGTTGATCTTTCTTGGAGATCATCCACACTGCTCTCTCCACTTAGGCACACTTTTGATATTCCAGAAATCTGTTGTACCGACGTGCATTGTCATCTTGCAGTGTTTAGGTGAGGTGGTTTAGGGAACGTGATCAGAAGGTAGGGAGGGAGGGGGCTCTTAAAGCTTCCACTAACACTCTCCATCCGTGGTGAATCAGGTCAGTGTGGTCTGCTGAGTTGGCCTCCTGGCGTCAGACTTCATTTGAGCATGCTCCAAAAAGACACCACAGACTGGGAAAAATCCCACAATGCCCAGCATTCATCCTTGGATTGTTAACAGGGAAGACCGTAGAAAAAGCTGACCATTGGGGAAGATGGCAGGGGTTTGCAAGAGGCCCAACAATGACCCACTGTCCCAGACGAATCTGGGCAACGAACCACATCACACCTTTAAATTCCTCTGACTGGCACACAGACTCTGCCTTCAGTTTTACATGTCACTGCTCATTGTTGATATTCCAATTTTTCCCACGGTGTTGTGCATCTGAAACTATATCCAGATGTTCTTGTAAGCAGGTGCGTGTGTGCGCAGCTATGTGTGCGTGCAACCATTCATGCGTGTGCATCCCTTAACATGCTTATTCTGGTGAGATTGCCTCAACTTCCTGTTGTCACAAACAGGCTCTCTGTTCCCTGTAGAAAAGCTCCACCTCAGGACAGATTTACTATCAGGTCATTTGTCACTACCTGCTGAGCACAGGCCAGGGAAGGTCACAGCCCACAGGACATGTGTCTTTGTGTTCATTTTTCTGATTTGAAATAGAGACAGAAGAACATTCCAGGACCTTTGACTGTCGTCTTTGGATACTGTTTAACTAGAAGTAGATAAAAGAGTTTCGTCAGATTCAAGATTTATTGTTATTTGTCAGTTAATGGTGAAAAGTATATCAACAATCAGATGATACCCTTACTTCTAGTTCTTGCAGTATCAGCTTGTTTTTAGCCATGCAGGTTTACGCATGAGTTTTAGTACACTGATGGTGAACGCTCGGCCTTGTGAGCCATTAGACCAACACAGTCTTTGCCACTTCGGTCATGATGGAAAGGTAGGACTAAGATACACATGGGCAAATTACACATGACCATCTCAGTCATGCCCTCAGTGTTCTCAAAGGAAAAGAAAACGACATCCAACAAAATCAATAAAAGGCAGAGAATTGTTAATGAATCTCAGGGTGAATAACTTCAATGAGTATATACCACTACTTCAATGCAATTTCAACAGAGAGCCCTCCATTTATGTGTCCAGACAAATTTCTTCTGTGATGACATGTTACAGATCACAGGTAATGGGTAAACATGCCTTCTCTATGCTGTGTATTTTAACATCACACATTAAGCCAGATTATGATGATGTTGCAAAGACAGAGGTGACCAGTTGCTCCCATTAGGCTTCATGACACACAGTATCACTCATAAATATCTTAATTATATTCAAAGACAGTATAAAAGATGTCTCTGAAAAGTGAAGCTAACACAGAAGTCCCCTAAACCTACATTCTTTTTAAACAGCCAGTAGTACGGGACTCCTCTGGTTGCAAAAGACTTTCAGTTGTATAAAAGTCTGTGCGAAAATGGCCCTCAGGTCACTTTCCCGATAACTTTATGAGCACAATCAGTAGTTTCAAGTCATACTGAAGAAACATGAAGCACAATGTGTTTGTGTAGTTCCATGCAAATGTCCAAATAAGCCACAAATCAGCTGTAGGTACAGTAAGTTAAGTCTCAGGCAAATGACAGATATGATTTAGTTTTAAGATGTTTCAGGTCATATAGTGTTACACAATAGAAAAACTATGATGTCATTCACTGTATTAAAGAGAGCATCGAAAACAACTTATACAAGAACCATAAATAAACTTGTCAGACGTGTCGCATACCGTTTTATGTTTCATTTAGGAATCCAAGTCTGTTAATGCAGTTGTATTAGAGTTTGAGTTAGCTTCACAATTAAATCTCAGTTGTGTAAGTCAGGAGAGAAAATAATTTGAGCAAATTGTCTCAGTCATCCAGGCAAGGAAATGCCAGAAGGTTGATTCACTTCATCTGGACCTTACATTTTCACAAACACATAAAGATGAACAGAATCCACTTCCTGGGATTTGAGCACATTTCTAGTCATTAATATGACCATGTATTTGTTCATTAAAACAGCCCGCAAATAATATGTTTACATTTTTGATAATATATAAAATTGATACAGCCTTTAAGAAGATTGATTGATTTAAGAGTAAACCAGACTGACACAAAGAACATATTCAAAAAGAAAGGTTGGTTTTTGAAACAGGCACCCAGGCTCCTTGTAAAGCAACATCTTAATGTCTATTGAAATTCATGGAGTTTAACATAATTCAGCACTATGTGTGTCATGTTTCAATTCACAATTCCATTATGTGGTCCTTCACTTTTTTTGAGCTAATTTGGCCCTGTGGAAATAATGTTGTCCACCCCCTGGATTACGGGGTGGGCTCTTTGCTGTAGAGTGTAATTGTACCCATCTGAAACCCCAGTCTGCACCACCTTCTTTTCTCTACCCCCACCCCTCTGTTATCTCATGCCCGCTCTGCAGACTACCTTGTCGCCCCAGGGAATTGCCCAGTCACCCATAGGGAACAAGACTGACCAATCCCTATGGAAACTAAGCAGCAAGGGTCAAACTAGGTCAATCAGAGACAGACTCTTGCCATCCTTGCTCTGTCATTAATTACTTATACCTCCCTGGGGCACTGCTCCATGTGTAACCACAAAGCCGAAAAGGCTAGATCCAAAAGGTTTGAGTGTATGATCAGGTGATCATTCATTTCATATGTGTATCTGTGACAGGGCCAGTCTTGTCTTTATCATGAACTAAGATAGGGTTGCCACCTCTGACTGTGTTTGGAAACTAGTGTGTCAAATAGATATGTCATGTTAGCAATAAGAGCGCAAATGACCTGCGTGATGTTACAGAGACCTCTGACTCTAGAGGAAGGCTTTATTTGATGATTTGATTAAGTCCAGCATCATCTCAGTGTTGTGTGAGCCTGTTCTTTAGAAGTGGGCATTTAGTTTGATTTGAGGAACCAGAGCGTACAGAACCCAGTCCCCTCCAACTTTAAATGTTTCAATGTTTATAGGTTGTGACAACACTTGGTGTATCTGGTTTAGAGCTCGGCTTTCACATTGAGCTGGTATTTGCATTTGTTAGGAGCTATGAAGATGAAAAACTCCATGCTGCACAGCTTCCCTTCTTTTGTGTGTGTGTGTGTGTGTGTGTGTGTGTGTGTGTGTGTGTGTGTGTGTGTGTAGGACGGTGG
>VUQS01000276.1:32017-45391 GCA_015108495.1 Heterochromis multidens | reverse complement strand
TAGAGTGGGGTTTGTTTGTTTTTTTTTTTTTTTTTAGAGCCAATACTATCACTAATAGGGTTAGAAGCAGTCTTTGCTGCTATCAGCACCAAGTTATAGGAGGCATTACAGAACAGGTGGCTCTTCAGTTGCTTTGGCTTTGAAGATTCTTAACTCTGACAGGCCGAGATGACTTTTGCTGAAGTGGTGTCACCACTGTGTTCTGAACATTTTAGCCATTCCAAGCTCTGTTGGAACTGCCACTGCTGAGTCTGTGTAATATTGCCTGTGGGTGCAATTCTGACTTATACTTTGCTCCTTTTTGCTTTCTGTCAGTGCTTCCTTTTTTGTGACCTGAAACAATTTTTTCCCCTATCATTTTTTCCTACCATCTGTTTGAGTAATCTAGGAAGCAAAAAAAGCTACTTCAAAAAAAGCTCCATTCTAGCCTTTTTAATGCATATTAGTAGTTTAACTTTATATATTGGGCCCTCATTCAGATGCAAAATGCCCTGGTCCTTCCAAATAGATTTTCAATTGACATCAACGATCATCTGAGGTTATTTAGTTGCACAAATATAACTGATATTAAATGATAGGCACTTGAATTTCATGCAATAATTACATTTCAGCAGTGGATCTCATCTTTGTATATTTTTTACTTGCCTATTTGCTTATAAGAGTTCTCCGCAAAGAATATTAAAAGTACAGTAAATTCCAAAAAGCAAGCAGCATGTGCTGTATAAAGACACTACCAAACTCTGCAAATATGCAGATATTGAACATTAGTTATTTATGTTCAGTGGCAACTGTCAAATCCAGTGTGGGAGGTAATGTGACATTTGTAGCGCAGTGAAAATAAGGATGTGAAGGACAGGGTGATGGAATGCCTATAAGCATTTGCTTTCAAGACAGCCAGCTCACTTTAGTCTCTCATCTCATGATAACAGTTAGTGCTTACATGACTAGTGTCTCTCTCCATAATCCTAACTAATTAGCTCTGGGTGGACGGAAAAAAGGAAATCAAAATTACTTTCATCTCGTGTTCTACCACAAAACGGTGAGAATATAACACTTTCGGAAACTTTAACCTGCTTGCTTGTTAACAAATTTTTGTTTAATACATACTAATAACAATTAATTGGACTTCAGATTGCCCAGGCACAATTTATTCCTGTGAACTACAGGAGTAGACTGAATTGGATAGCTTTGCAGATTTTCAAGATTTTCAGACTTGGCAATCTAGATTATTTAGCATGGAAAACTTTAGTCATCTGCGACCTTAACATTTTCTCTATCAGAGACTGAAGAAAAGGTTATGAGTTTGTTATGTATGACCTAATTATTAAAAAATAGTAATAGTTAAATCTTATAGCATTGTTTGAGGGTGTGTCTATTATCTCAGATTTAACTGTCAGTTGGTAACCATTATAATTCCTTATTTAATTGGCCAATTATAGTATGATGCTCTGCTTGTAGCTTGTTTATATTGGCATTCCCCCTGCACTGAGAAGCAAGTGATATTGCAATGTTACAGCAATTTTACAAAACAACACATGCATCTAATTAGGACCACTACACTAAAAATAGCCTTAAAAAGGCTACTAGCAAATATTAATTCTCCAATTTAATTATATTGTAACTGTGGTTTAATGATGTAACTTTAATGTTGTAGTGTTATGGAATCTGCAGTCCTGTGAAAAACTGAGTACACCCCATGATTCAGTAACTCGTAGAACCACTTTTAGCAGCGATAACTTGAAGTAATCGTTTTCTGTATGACTTCATCAGTCTCTCATCTCTCTCTCTTGCTGCTGTGCTTAGGATCATTTTCCTGTTGCATGACCCAATTTGGGTCAAGTTTCAGCTGTCGGACAGATGGCCAACTCTGACTCTAGAATACTTTGGTATACAGAGGAGTTCATGGTCGACTCAATAATTGTAAGGCGCCCAGGTCCTGTGGGCACCTTGCAAAACAGGCCCAAATTAACAACCCCTCCAGTAACCATGCTTGACAGTTGGTATGAGGTGTTGCTGCCAATATGTTGTGTTGGGTTTTGGCCAAAGGAGGCGCTGTGCATTATCCACTTTAGTTGTTCCAGAAGGTTTAGTTCATTTGCAACTTTGCAAACCTAAGCCAAGCCGCCAAAGAAGAGGCTTTCTACTGGCAACCCTTCCAAACAAGCCATATTTCTTTTGAAGGGTTGAACTTTAACATTTGACATGGTAACTGAGGCCTGTAGAGTCTGAATTGTAGCTCTTGGGATTTTTGCAATTTCTCTGAGCATTGTCTGACCTTGGGGTGAATTTGCTGGTACGTCCACTCCTGGGAAGATTGTGGTGTTCTGTTAACACATACCTGAATGCTCCAAACCAGAAAACTGCCAAAACTTCTGCTTTTATAAAGGTGTTCACACTCGCTGATGGTCACATTATCAAGTGCATTTCATTAGCAGCACCTGGCTGCTACTCACCCTCTTAATTCCTATGAAAGCAGTAAGGGTATATTTCACAGAACTGCATAGAGTCCTGTGGTAATAAATTGCTGCTGCCTACCTCATACTTGATCTACATAAAATATGTTCATTACTATCAGCAGTTCTCAATAAGATTGTTCTGCTAAATTATTCTTGATTAAGCTGATTATTGCGAAAGACAAGGTTAAAATCCTGGAATAACTCACTTCACCTTAACAATAGAGCTTCACCTCATTTAGATTATGTGAAGACCGACAATTTTTGCAAGCAGGAGAACAAATGTAAATTACAAATTCTACATTAGCCATGCCTCACTGGTTTTAACTGCACAAAAGAACAGACGGAAACTGGTGGCCACTGCTGCTACTGCTGCAAAGTAATTTTCAAGAGACATGCTGGTCAATCTCTGCTGAACAGCAAAACAACATGTGTCCAACAGCTTTCCATTTGAAAACTAATGGAGCTGTTGGGGCAAGATGTTTGAGACAAGTAAACCAAATGACACCAAAGCAGCTGGTGAGGTGTGGTGATGATTTACATCTGCACCGCGGGTTACATAAAATAAGAACACCAAGAGCAACGTACAATTTCACACTCTTAGACTTATGCACACTTGTGCTGTGTGGACACACATAGACGCAATCCACTCAAAGGAACACCTCCGCATCCTTCTCGGATGTTTTTATCATTCAGTGTTTGATCCCACTTTCCTTGACTGTGTGTCTAACTTCAAGCCTGGCCAATTCAAGTGGCCAGGTGCAGCCTCTTCAGAGTAGCTAACACAACAGCCCTCCAGTTACTGTGTTTGCACCAACACCACAATCATATGCAACAAATTATTCTGCCTTTTCACACTGCAGGACTGAAAACATCAAATCAGCTTTCCAATTTTTCTTCTTTGAAATGTTGTGACCAACTACAGCAGTCACACTGACATCCAAGAGACTTTTACTTTTCCTTCTCGCTCAGGACAATTTTCAATAAGTTATTGCTTGCTGTGTCAGTGGAGATGGCGAGGGGTGTTTGTTAAAGAGCCAGATAGGTCCTTTTGGTCTTGGCAGAGACCAAAAACAGAGCTAAAAATGTGAATACTGGCCCACATGAATAGCAAAACTTCTAAAGAACTGCTGGACATGTGAAAAGGCAATTGTTTGCTGACAAGAATGGCATGTTGAAAGACACTGCTGTGTACAGATTTCAGTTTTAATGCCTGGTTAGAATATTTTCAGTGATTCAGAAAAAGTATTGTTTACTGTAATGTTTTTTCAAGGTCATTTTAGTGATCCCACAAAAGGGCCTTGAGGCTATTCCACCCCATGCCTGGCTTAAACAGCTGATTGGACTGAATGGGGTCAAATAGGAAGGTTATTGGGATAAACACCAAATCTGTGCCTTTGCCATGTACTCAAGCACAACTTATGACTTCTTTGTTGCTGCAGCTGAGCAGGAAAGAAAACAGGATGCATCTGACATTTACAGCCAGACAATGATAATATGAATCCATCCCAGTAACAGTTGCCACCACAGCAACCACCACAGCTTCATCGATGCAAGCTAAAGTATTACACAATCCCAAACAACATCTGTTTAATTACATACCATTAAATCATTAGCTGATGTTCACATAATGAGGTCATCAACAGGGATGTTCTACCCAACACACACCTTTCCCCACCACACACTGACTTACCAGTCAATGTCGGCCTGCTTAGAGTACAGCACCACAACTCAAGTCTGACTCTCTCACCCTCCACTGCCACCATTTCTGTCAGCCATTCTTCTGCTCTATTGAGTCTAAAGTCAGTCATGCCCCTCTTGTTCTCAACTCAAGCAGAATCATTGGCACTGACAAACATCATTATAATGTTCCTCAATGAGTGCTCCACCTTTAGCTGAATGTTGTAGCCTGCGGTTGGATCTTGGTGCTGACCCGTGCTTGCAGTTTGATTGTCCACTCCAGTGAATCACACACCCAAAAAATACACTAAGCCGAAATAAAATAAAATAAAATAAAGCACTATATTATCATTTCATTTCTTTTAGAGTGTTTTGGAAACGCAGACATTTTTAAGCAACAAAAAATGCTTATAAGTGCAAAACAGTTTATTTTCATAACTATTTTCAACAATATACTGAGGCTAAAGTGACTGCCAGAAGATAAAAATTAATAAGAGTATTGCTGCTCTCCTTCTTCCTTTTTGTAAATTATGACCATTGAGGCAAACATTTAAATCCTCGGATACAACTGACAACAACGCAACGCAACAATGCTTAACATATGAATGGGAATAAATATTTTGGAATTATACAGTGCATTTTTTTTAGTTTATTGTGCAGTGACATTTGTAATAACTTAAATACTTATTCAATAACTTAATAAAGATTGGTCTCAGTGAATTGAAACACTGCTGCAAATTTGTCCTGTGCAAACCTGGTCTGGCCATTTTTGTGACATGATAAACTGCTGGATAACAAGCAACTTCTTTTCTACTATTTAAATCAAGTGAAACTGTGATACATATTTATATTATTTATGCAGCAGCTATAGTCTAAAGTGTGTGACTATGTGTTTAACTAATTCTTTAAAAAGTCCTCAGTGTTTCACACGTACTGGCCTGCTGCTTAATGTAAATTAGTTCCTTTAAAATGTAAGGGACTAATACGCATGAAATATTAAACCATGGGCAATCAGAGACACACTGTCACAGAGTCTGTTGGGGGCTTAAGTATTCATTAGCAGTACTGTGCTTGGAGAAAGTCTCCTGCAGATTTCAAGTATTAACGCTTTGGGTCTTCTGTGAATTTGTCATAATGATGATCTTCCAAGAAAAGTCAGGCATGTCCCTGGGCAAGCTTCTGTATATCCTAAAACTATTATTCCACCCATGACTTACAACATATGATTACACATGCAATTCTCTCATGATTATTGTGACATAGCAACATAAATGTGACCATTTATGTTGCTAAAATCCAGGACATGTAATTTACTGCACATTGGTTCAAAACAATAGAACAATACACAATGACCTACTTATGCATAATGTGGAATTTTGGAAGTACATCATTGATATGACTCGGGTTAGGAAGCATGTGGTGACTTTGACCTTTCCTAACCTTGGCGAGATGATGCTATGACCAACTGTGCGGCCGGCTGTCTGTCTCTTACTGGGTCTGTATCTTTAGGTGACAGGCCTGCAAATGTTGCCAGCACATTCCTTTATTCAGAGAAAGAATATCTGAAAGTGTTTACCAATGCAGACATCAAATTTCCATGACAACATCTTTCTGGCCAAGATAAACCAGCTGTTTTATTAATCTGAAGAATGATGATCACACTATGGTTTCATGGAAACATAATCTTGCTTATGCTGACGTTGCTCCCTGTAGGAATGCTACATCTTATCTGTGTGTTCTGCCTGTTCTTTATGGAAAAAAAATCCTGAGGAACAGATGTACCTGTTGTCAGAAATGGAAGCCCATGCAGGGTGTTGGTAGCTCTGTGCTCTGGGTTCACCTGCTCACTCTGCTACTGATTCCAAGAAGTGTGAGATATATTTGTGACAGGTGGATTGCCAGGTGGCCTAGTTGGTAGGCACACTTTTATGTGTTCAAGGTGAGTTATCACATACCTATTTTCTTGAGTTTTTGAAGATCTAAATGGGCCAAACAGAGAAGCAGTGAAGTGTGGCACCATTTGTATAAAATGTTTATTATTATTCATTATTTTTTTCTCCCATCAATTTTACATTGTCATATTCATTTAAACATATGCAAACATGTGTTATCAATCATGTAAAATTATATCACTGGCAACACTTCAGTGAAACTGTAAACAACATGGCATTTGTTTCCTGAAAAGTATCGGTATTTCAAAATAAAGCATACTATGGAACATAAAAACAGCTTTCCCCTTAGAGGCAGGGAAAAACTAAGTGGCATGCAAATTAGAAAAGTGAGGTGACTCCTGAAAGCTAATGTGACTGTGTGTATGTGTGCGTGCGTGTGTGTATGTAGGAGGAAATACACCTGTAAGCCCTGCACTCACTGGTGCAAAGCCTATTAGAACAAGCATAAGACATATCCCTCAGACTGTGAACTGCGAACACACACACACACACACACACACACATACACAAACACACCCAAACCTATTTCAGGGAGACAAGACATTGTACAATGCAGGCATGAATTACCATCCTGATCATACCCACGGCGGTCGTTATGTCATGCAAACTTATTGTTCTGTCTAATGCTGGGGTCACCTTCATCAAGCCAAGTCTAGATGCGGTATTAGGCTGTCTGCAACTGTGATTCTTTGTTCTATTTGCAAAATGTATTTCTTATCACCTGCAAGGAATCTGGGGGACTTTCAGTGGCAAACCTATTGTTCTGCTTGCTACAGAGGGTGTGGGGCTTAAGAGATCTTGAGTTACTGTAAACGCAAATTGTGGTATTCCAGAAATCCACTTAATACAACAGTGATGCATTTCCAGGCGCAATGTTTATTTCTAATCCTTTCTAAAAGATTACTCATTCCATTGACAGCAAACCGCTGTAACTGTCTTGCATTCAGCATCTCAGGCTCTTTTGTGCATTGTCCAATATTTGGTGCTGATTAAATATTGATTTCTATACATTTTGGAACACAGTGAAAAATGTTCTCTCGAGTTGGATTATATGGGGCGTTACTGGAGGCCACTCATCATTTTTCTGATTCCTGTAATTTGACTCGAGAGGTTAGAATATACCCTATACTTTGTTCTTGTGGTCTTTCAATGTTTTGGTTATTTCAGTATTCAGAAAGCCATTCTCATATAACTTGTCCTTATAGCAGTGATGAAACTTCACTAAACTTACTTCCCAGAGCCAAAAGTCCTTAAAGCAATCAAGGATAAGGAGAAAATAGACAATCTCCAAGAGAATATCTCGTACTGATTTGCTTGCAATGCTTATCCAAATAGCCCGGCTTCTTATCAAATTGTATTGGTTTATTTGAATAGGAGTGAAGTCCCTTTTGGTCAGCAGAAGATTATTATTGATTTAATCTAAAATAGTTAAATATGGGGCACACAGTGACAGTAGAAAGTCCTTGAATTCTGAAAGCGTTGTCTGCTGAGATACATTGGTGTCTGCCTCCTTTTTGCACAGAGACAAAGCTTCTGTGGACTATTAAAGTGCATTCTTCAGAGACCAATGCGACATGGAGACCAGGAGAAGTGGTGGAAAAGGTATAATGGTGCACTACTGTGTCCAAAGGGTCCCGAGAGTACCAAAATGAATTAACAATAAATTATATTGCTAGAACTTGCTGAACTAGAGTAGAAGATTCAAGACTTCATTATCTTTAAAAAATGTCTCACCAAATATAGTTTTTGTAGCTCTAATATCTTACAAATAAATAAACAAGCTGCTCTTATTCTCACTAATATGGTGCTATGATTGCAATAGATATTACATGTAATCATTTCTCTTGGGTGAGCAACATAACTGATTGTGGAAAAATGAGAATTGGTTTCATCTGCTATTTCAGCACTGTTGTCCAAAGCTCATTAAAAGCTCTCTGCGGGTGCCAGTAGAATATTACACAGGATTTACTGCAAGCCTTCAACTTAAATATCTTAAGCCACAACTAGGCCATGGGTCAGCTAGCTGTTTTGAAAATGATCACAGCAAAACTGAGGCTTAGTCACAATCAAGATCAGTACAACTGAATTTCTAATAACAGATGCCATAAGCACTTTGATGACATGGCCTCTGCTTTCATCTGAACAGCAGGTAATGAACTCCAGAGTATCCATGAGAGCACTACAAGCTTGTTGTTTTTTTATTCCCCTATTCCCCTATTCCACACACAGGGGCAGTCTTTGAGCCTCTGCAGATGCTCGTGAGAGCTAGGAAATCAATCCACTCAAACGGGGATAGGAGGGACTTGGTTTTGGATAACTCAGGGTGTCTTAGTGTGCATTATTCATTAGACAGGAGAGACACACTTGCAATTGCTGCCATTGCAGAGGTATACTAGACAAACAATACAAAAGCTTAGCCATATGACTCCCTAAATCATCAGGATACTGTAATTCCTAGTGTTCAGGTTTTGTCTTGCTTGCTCAGTTTTAGGACAGGCACATCACAGCTTCTGAGGATGTTAGAAATAAGAAATCCTCTGTAGCAGCAGTTTTGAAAGGTATTCTGACTCAATGTGGTAAACATAATGCAAAACACAAAACTGTAAATCTTATCAAATAGCATTATTCAATGTCTTATGTTGGCTGGCATAATTTCTTCTTGAATCTAGGTGTTATCACAGCAGTTTTTAATTTGCCTTGCCAATAGTTCCATTTTAAGCTCAGAGATGAGAATAAGAACTCTAATCAAAAGCAGAGCATGTAGCAAATTCAGTACAACAGCAGACAAATCTATTTTGTATTCAATTTGAAATCACCTAAGCCCATTAAGTTCCGGCTAAATACAGTGTATGAACATATTATTCATGCTGCTCCTACACAAAATGTTCCTGCAAGTGGGTGCCCTTTGTATGCTCCAAAAGATTGGCATATTTCCAAATATATAAATATATATATAGCAAATACATACAGATTAGCAAAAACACCTCAAGGGCAACACTCACACATTCACTGTGCTATACACACACATGTTTTATTTCTTATTATTTTATGCTCAGTAAAGGTTGAAGTTGTCATTTTGTCAGTGTCAGTTTGTTCTTTGAAATGGTATCTGTCACTTCAAATCTGTATTACTTACCTACCAGAGTGACTAAAACCTCAAGGGGATGGGTATCATATAAATCCATTGGCAAACTGAAGGTAATGTGTTTAAGAATATGTTTAATTTGCACACATCAAAATTTTGAGAGAACATCTTCATGCAGGTTCACTTTGTGTTACAATCAGTGATTTGCCACATTCCACATTTCCAGCTATCTCATGCTCCCCAATTGCATTGAAATGGCTGGGCACTGGAGCATAACCACACTTTTAGAACTAAACTTACCAAGAACGGCAGCAGAGTGTCTTTGGCCCATAATGAGTTTGAAAACTTAATTCTGTTAATGTGTCACTGCATCAGCTATGTTTCAACAGCTTTGGAATCTCTCCTATAAAGTTATTTAACAACACAGTTAGCTCTGCCCAGTGTTTTGTTTTTGTAAGTTTGGATACAGTTTTGAAAGTAAACCTTAAAAAGAAGCTGACTAAAAAAAAAAGCAAAGCTCTGATAATGATTCTATCCAACCACTTCATGACATTTGCAATGGCAATAATTGATTAATCTTTAAGTAGTCTGGGTTGTAACCTCCTTTCACAGGGACAACTGCCTCTATTTCATGGTTCAAGAACTCAGCTTTTCTAAGTGAGAAGACAGATTGGCTCAAGGTTAAATGCTTTGGCAAGATGGTCATTAGTGTGCAGCAACTGAAGGCTAGTGGCCAGAGAGAAAGCCTCTACCTCTTGATTTTCTACGAGATAACTCCCACACATACAATTTGGCCCATAGAGCCAAGTCACAAGTCAATATGAAAGCCCTTAAACAATTTCAAACTAACAGGACTAATTAGAGAATAAGAGTCTAGTATTTTTATTGACTTATTTCTGAGTACTTGTTTGGTACTATATTAGATAACAAGCATGCCTGTCAAAACACTAATGTTGCCAAACTAAGCTCATTTTAGTCAAGCTGCATTCATAAAGACTGCCACTGAGCTCAGGTGTGCTTTTTTGACAGAGAAACTGCCAACTCTTTCAGCATATTAACTCAATAATTATGAACAAATTACAAACTAATAAATAACGTGACTCTTTTAGGTTTGTTTATCACATGATCTACATCAGGTCCATCTCAGTAATAAATAAAGGAATCTCTGTATGTGTGTTTGTGTGTTATTTACATTTCTCAACAACCCTTTATTCAATCCAATTTGAGTTTATTTTGTAGCAGACCAAGCACATTCAGTGTCAAGTTTTAGGTTGTTTGAATAAGGTGCAGTCTCATTTTTAGAATCTCCTCATGTTGCTAGGCAATGAATGGGTGTGGGCCTGTTGTCAGTGTTGCTAGCAACCTGAAACCTGCAGGGCTCAAGAATGAACCCAATGGAAAAGTGTCAAAAACTGCAGGTCCTTGAATGGCCACTTGATCCTGGGTCCAAAAATGAATCCCCACAGATTTCCATGGTTTAAAAATAAATAAATAAAAAAGCCTTAAAGATTTCATTATTAGGGGTGTGGCTTCTTGGACAGACAGATGCTTTCTAAAGTATAAAAAGCATATGTCCATCTTTTGCTTCATTTTCAATATAATGAAGAAACACTCACAATGCTGAATGTATAAGCACTGCTTTTACATTTCATGTTCATTATAATAGTACACTCCTATATTATTTCCCTCACAATTGACAGTTTTTCAAAAGTCGATGCAACAGTACACAATCAATGGCTTTTGTAGTCCATGTATTCTTCCTTTTCCCTCAAAATGTGTAAACACTTTGATGTCGAAAATCAATGGGGTTCCCCTTTAACCAAGTCAAAGCAACCCTCAAGACTCAAATTGTGTTGTTGTGACATCAAAGTGAAAATTATGCAACCCCAGACATCCTAATTATGACTTCTGGATTAGGTTTAAAACATCAACAAGTGATGGAGGCCAGACAGCAACTGTGCTGTCTTCAGAACACATGTGGTGGTTGTATTATCTGCATTTGCATTTGTAGATAATATTTTTTGCTTAGTTTATTACTTTAAAATGAAATGTCTTTTGCTATTGCTGCGTACACATGAAGGGCACTCTCATTCTATACCTCTGTGAATACAGACCCCTAGCATTCACCTTTTTCAGAACAAGGCCTGATATAGATCTGTGTTTTCAAGCCCATTTTTTCCTACATCTCCCAGCTGAATAATACAGTCAACACAAGCCTATATTTTTTGCTCCTTGTTTCTCTGCCAGAATCCCATCTGTGGACCTGTGCTTTCAACAGTATTACCCTGAATATGCTCCACAGCAATGTGTTGCATCTGTGCATTGCTCTCTCAATGAGTGGGCGGTTATAGGACTATCTGACAGTTTGAAGGCAGCTACCTGTCAAACTCCAGGCTACAAGAACAGATGAACAGGCATGTGTGTGTTTTTACTCTCAAACACTCACTGTACATCAGCGCATAGATGTCCTAAAGTGTCCATCCAGCTTCTTCAGTTAATAAACAGTTTTATGAACAATGGTTGTCAGCTCCAAAAAAAAAAAAAGTCTGAAAAGTCAACATGAGTACATCGTGTCTTTGACATGAACAAACTATAAATTTGAGAATTTTACAGCTGCAACTAATGATTAGCGACTTTTTACAGATGATTCATTCCCTATAAGCTGAACTACAGCAGATGTAGTAATTTATATGTAAGTAAGGTAGTATGGGTTTAACAGTTTACTGTTATGTAAAACAGCATAAAGCAACCAATTTCCACATCTATGAAGCTGAAACTGGTTATTCTTTGGTTAAAAATGACTTCAATTAAGCAATTATTTTTTCAGATTTTTTTGTACAGATATAATTGTTTAATTAACTGGTTGTTGTTTGGACTCATCCTCCTAAAAAACTAGCAGACATAGCTAACTTTGATGATAACTGCTTCAGATCCATTCTCGCATTCTCACTACTGTAAGTAAGTAAATAAGTAGTAAGTAGTAAGTTTATCTATAAAGTGTTTTTCACAGATATGTAGTCACAAAGCACTGTACAATCAAAATAATGAAAGCTATACACATAGGCAGACACAGACTTTGCACTAAAAACTGAAAACCGAGAATGATTTTGCCTGTAGGGGCAACAGTCAATTTTTTATGGCTTCATGTGTAGCCAGGCTCTTCGGAAGGCAGATAAGGGATATCTGGTCAACAGCGTTTGAATGCACCAGTCATTATTTACAAATGGAGATAAAGTTAAAATAGTTAAAGAGGTTGCATTTTTGGCAAATGTAATACCTGATTTTTTTTCTCTGCACAGACCGTTTTCCTGCGTGTGACCAAAGTCTGCTTAAATGTGATTGATCAATAGAAGTTCGCTGACAAACGGAAACTAGAAAGCTTCTGGTATCAAAATGTACCTGGTACCTTGTCCATTGATTACAGCCTCTGCTATCATTGTCAGTTATCTGTTTATAGCAATTACTCAATATACGACTATAGAAACTCGATGCCTTTTTCAGGTTTTTACAGTCTACTGTCACCAGCATAAAATAAATATGAAAATCTATACAGATCAAGTAGAATATTCTACCCATTGTAGTAAAATGTCATACAATACAAGCACAATAATGTATTATAACAACTGGCCACATTTTGGGGATAAGTATCAGAGAGTACCTTCATACCACACATATGTCTTGGGTTTAGTTGTACATCCTTTGGCCTTAAGAATAAACTCCAGTGTATTGTCTGCATTGCTGAGCAGCTGCTTGAGATGCTGGCTGTCCTGCATTTGATTCAAACTGAATGACATCATGCCGAGACAAGGGCAGGGAGGATTGACCTAAGTCAGTACCGCACACCCAAGCTACCATCTGTTGCAGAAATATTGTTCTAACAGGCAGTTCATATCTGCTTTCACCTCAATAACTTTTCACACAAACACAACAAGTGTCTAACCAAATGCAATTTTAGTTTACAATATACACACATCATTTTTTTTCTTTGCTGCTTTCATAGAGAAGTAGCAAGTGGTGTGTCATGAAACAGGCACTTTTGGCTAATAATGACAAGAGGTCAAGAGGATACGAGATAAAATATAATTACATGCAAGAATTTTGGTAAATTACATGTTTGGTTTTTTTTGGAAGATTAAAAGAATATAACCAGTGTAAACCCCCCCCCCCCAACACACACACACCCACACACACACCCCCAAACACC
>VUQS01000276.1:18442-31997 GCA_015108495.1 Heterochromis multidens | reverse complement strand
CCAACACACACACACACACACACACACACACACACACACACACAATCAACAAATACATAAATTAACAAAATGCAATGGATGAATGGCTGCACTATGTTTCTGTTGTTGCATAATACACTAAACAACATCAACAGTATAGTGCATACAAGGAAGTAAAATTGTTTGTGATTCAAGACAACATTTTTTAATTTTTGTTTTCTTTTTATTTGCCTAGAAGCAGAGAATAATCTACCTTTTCATGCTCTTCAGACTCCTGGCAGTGTTGACAAGTTGCTCATTTCAGCATCTCGTTTACGGCCTCAGGACAAACAGAATTCATGTATTAATTGACACCTTCCAAACAACAATGAAAAGTTCACTGTTGCATAAAGATGGTGGCGTGCCATATTCCTCTCAGTGGAGAGCACAGGGAAATGAGTAAAACGACATGAGGTAAAATTCAGTTAGTTTTTCTTTGGAGAGAAATCATCACAGTAAAACGATTTGAAAATTTCCCTCCAGCCATGAGCATTAAAGAATTCATGAAATATTCAACCCTAGTTGCAGATATTTGTGTTTAGAGTGGCTATACTATTAAGTGTTCCTTGGAGCTTTGATGTGCCATTATTAGCTGTGTGCATGAATGACTAAGGAATACTAAATGTTCATTCAGTAGGTTAATCCAAATATTCTTTTTTCCCATTGCCTTTCCAAGGCTTAGTGGGGCATTCATTAATGTCGTCTGTAATTATCACTTTACCATTGGCACAAAAAGAAGTAGAATCTCTTAAATCCCACTCAACATTATGAGCAGCTTATGAGCCAGAGGCGTAGCGTATGTAATAAGTTCTGAATGAACTTTATGAGCTGGCAGTCTTTCTTGTGTTGTATACTACAAGTAATGATGTATGATCAACTGACAAAATCTTGGACACAGCTAATTGTCTGCTGAAATACATCATATCAACATGAGTACATGTACTTACTTAAAGTATCAAAACAAAGTTGCTGTGAAAGATGGTCATTTTCATGAGGCAGGCTTTATCTTATTATTATATTTTTTTATACTGTTGAATTGTCATTTATACGTTAATATGCTACAGCAGGATGTAGCATAAAATAAAAATGCACCAATAATAGTAAATAATGGACCTCTAAATTGTTTAAAGTGGCAGTAAGCAACTTTTCACCTGGGAGTTACTATTCTAATGGCAGGTTTTATTTCTTTCAAAAAATGCCAACTGAATGTTGCCTTTAAATCAAGTGAATGCCTATTTCATGTTCACTCTTGTTTGTTTTCCCTTCACTTTCTATCGCTTACCTTTTTCATCTTCTTTGCTTCTTCCAACAACTGGGTCTTTATTGTTTGCCACAGTTACTCTAGTTGTTCCACCTTAAGCTATTTCAGCTACCTGGGGAAAGCTATTGGGAAACAACAAAAGCAAAAGTGAGAGTTGAACTTTTCTTTAATATCCCAGGAAGTTTGTTTTCAGAATTGCATAGTGAAAAAAAAAAGCTTATAAGGAACTAATCTACACACCACTTGTGTAATTATTCTACAACCCATTACAAATTATGTACTTCATAATAATGAGCTATAGCAACAAAGAAAGGCACAGTGCCTGCCTATAATGAACTTACAGGACGCTGGTATAAAGAACAGTCCCAAGTTAAGTTCTCTTTCATGAACTGTTAATTTTGTGTTCTTTGTGGCCTTAGACTCTAAGTCAATAAAAAAAGGTTACAAGTCATGCTATTTTCACACTCGTAAAGGTGGGCCTCTTCACATCCACACAGGTGTTTTCAGTTATTCTGGCTGATTAGACCTGTGCCATTTGCGCATGTTGACTGTGAACTGTTAGGGCTTACTGAGATACTTAAATGGAACAGAGCTGTGGCTTACTTTAGAACAGACACACTGACTTGTGGTAGCACCAGGAAAAACATAAGCATAACTGATAAGACTGAAAATGACTGCATTCCATTAAGGTGAGCTTATGGGGTCTGGCATTGTGCATGCTGGCTCATTCTATTGACTTTTCATTAATGAAATCTGTTTCACCAAATTTGCACAAGTGAACATATTTTTGGAACATAGCTTCGGAGCCATTTTAAGATTTTGCATACAATAAATGTGATCACTTTACAAAATATGATCCATATTCTGTATAATAAGTAGTAGAAATTTACCTTGACCAACTAAACATCAAAATTAAACCATTATCCTATGAATCTGTAATAGTTTACAAGTCCACTCTGCGTAATTAGTAACTAGTAATTTTGGTGCTTAACAAATGCATTTTTGTGACAACCATTATTATCCCCCCAAATAAAATGAATCGGAGCATACATAATTTTGGTACTTTATTGCCTTATTACCCAGAAACAGACACAAATGATAAAACGTGCAGTAACAAAAACTAGAGTTACTTAATACAGATCAGTTCTATTGTAACTATATAGGTGATCGTGTCATTTTGAGGAAAGGAAAATGTTGAGGACCTGCAACGTGGAAAAAAAAAAGCAGACCAAACCCTCCTGCAGCCACCTCTGATGTCCCGTGTGCCACTGGCGCCGCGCGCGCAGGCAGTTGGACTCCTTATCTTGTGGACAAGCTGGACTCTCGAATTCAAAAAACAATTTCAAGCAGATCGTGCACACTTTGTGTTCCTTAAATGAACGTTTTCAGTAACTTACAATTATTTAAATCTAAAAACATTCGCAAAGCAAACGACCACCGCTTCGAGCTTGGTTTGAATCCGCCTGCCTGCGGTACATGCGGGACCGTCGGGATAACCTATATGAATGTGCCAGTGTGGAGAGCGGAGGACCGGGCTGCTAGCAACTCCTCAGACTCTGTAAACACTGGGACTGAGGATGAAAATAGTAAATGCTTACATTTAGGGTAGCCTGCCTCAAGGTGAGAAAATAGTTTGTGAGCATTTAGAGAGATCAACATCCGCACTTTGAAAAGACCAATTAAACTGTCGCCGTTTACTCGATCTGCTGGGGTGAAGGAGTGAGGAGATGCGAGGTGTATCATGGATATACGAGAAGGGATAAACGACAGCAAACACCTCAGGAGATGTACTCGGGTAAGGAAATACAGTTTTTTACTTTATTCAGTATTCTGTGTGAGCTATAGCATCCAATATTCCTGATACAGTATTGATTATTTTTCGGTCTGTGCCATATGAGGTTGTTGTTATCACCAGTCTACAACTTCCACTTCTGAATTAGCCTACTGTAAAGTAGAGTAAAACCAAATATTTTAGATATTTACCAAAACATGTTCGCAAACAAGCTGCCTTGATCATTTTTAATGAGATAATATGCATTTATTTTTTAATAATTATCCGAGCAATAGTACGCAGAACACATATATTACATGTCCAGCGCTCAATTGCACAAGTGACGGCATTGTGTCCATGCCATTATTGCCATGCATGAGTTAGAAAACTAACAGCTTTGAAATCCCAGCTGACTGGTGCCATTTCTCATCAGATAATCACATTCTGCGTCCTCTAATTGGCCATGGCCATCATTTATACCGTGCAGCTTTTTCTGTGAGGCACAAATCCAGACTATCATTCCTCGTTCATTTAAAACCTTTTGGCAGAACACATTGTCGTCAGTGATCACCAGGGGATTGGAATCAGTCCAGTCTCATCATCTCGCCTTTTCTTTGATTGCACCGCGCTCCTCGCTTGATTGGTTCGGATTGTCTAAAGTCCTTTAGCATCTGACTCTGCTGGAAATAGTTAATCTCATGAAATCAAGTGTCCATATGTTTCAGAGGATCTCCCTTGCTTGTGGTTCTGCTATTAAGTAAATTACTGTGCTTTTGCTATAAAGTATATTAGAGGTGGCTTTTCTTTGACTATTAATTCTTCCCTGTGACAGCGTTTACGTGTTGCCCCTCTGTTTAGAGGGATGCCTCAGGGGTGTAAATACTGTCTTTTGTTTCATGTTGACATATAGTCAACACAGGGTATAGTTGTAACTAGCCAAAGCTACGGATTTTATTCTTTCCACTAAACTGGAAGTGTAGTCACTCTTTTTAAAATGTTGTATTAAAGAGATTGGAATTGTAGAGTTACTACACATCTCCTTGGGGAAGTGCGCTTATGGCTGGGCACGTTTCTGATGATGTCACCGACACAGAAAGAGGAGGAGGGTGAACATGAAGTTCATAGTACCCTGCTGAGCCTGGCCTGCATGAGGAGAGAGAAATCTGAGTTTAGAGTGAACAAGGCTGGCACAGAAAAAAAGTACTGCATGTGCATTCTGATTGGTACAAGTAGGGGTTGTCATTTTTTTTTTTAATTTAACAAGCAAATGTAGTTGGATGAGTCACTTGGTTTCTTTAAAATTCTGTTTCAGTTTTTGTGTTTCTGCTGTTCATACTTGTCTCTTTGTTCACATGCAAAAAGTGCAGACTATGGACATTTTACCTGCAGAGCTAAACTCTTTAGTCTTCATCTTTTATTCAGTTTTCTATGCAATAAGTAAGTGGGACACCAGTGGTGCATAAACTAATCCATGTGGACAATATGCTTACCTATTGCTCTAAAAAGTAAAAAATAAAACCAAAACAAAAAAACAGACTGCTTGAATTTCTTCTTGTAAGAATATTGATAATGACTACTGTAATGAATACCTCAGTATTGTCGCCACATACAGTATGTTGTTTTAGCTGTTCAGTAAAACAACAGAGAATTCTTACAGGTATACGATAAGTGACATGAACAAGGTGCAGTTCCGCTGAAAAATGGATGCAAGTTTTCCTAAATTATGAACCCTAATGAACCACATGCAGTAAACAACTGTGTTGAAATTACACATTATATATTACTTTTAAATATGACAAGCCTGTACCAAGACAAAATCTCTCAATTTGAATGTGGTTGTGATGAACATAAGCTAGACATGAGCTAGACATGAACTTACAAAAAAGCAATATATATATGCACACTAGTCAAAAAAAAAAAGAAATGCACATTTGTGCTTTAAATAGATTTTATAGACCAGCACTACAGTGTAATATATGTTTGTACAAAATGTTTAAAAGGAGGTATGGCCTCCTTTGCATGTGATGCAAGCAGTCACCCATCTGCACATGGACTGCACAAGTGTCTCCATTTCTGGGGGAGTGCAGCCTGCAGCTGTGCAGTGGTCATTGGTTGCGGCTTCCGCTGATGAGCACATCAACTCAGCATGTCCCAGGCATGTTCAATAGGAGACATATCCAGACTGCTGGCTAAGGAAGTGTCTAGATATAGTTCTGAGCCACAAAGTCCTTCACTACTCATACAGTGGGGAAGCAGGTATTGTCGTGCTCAAACAGCTGCAGGGCGGGGTGCTGCTGCAAGAATGGCACAAGTACAGGTTGGAGCACCTCATCTCGGTACCTCTGTCCTGTCAGATTTCCACAAAGAACAATCAGATCAGAGATGGTGCTCTCATGGACATGCAGGCCAGCATCCATCTACGCTTATGATATATATGTTGCCCTAATTTACATTTCTTTTGTAATGATCACTGTGCTTCTGTATATGCTTTAAACAATGGTGCTTAAAGACACTTAAGAAAATCTGTTTTAAAATATCTGTCTTCCTTACAGTAATAGCAGCTTGCCTTTTCTTCATCAAGGGCTGAAAATTACCTCCCATGATAACTGCTGAGATCAAGCAAGTCCTAAATCAGTGTGTTTAAAGAACTATTAATTGGGAGGCTGTTATTATCCTAATTGGGATCCTTAATTGGTACTTTAGTAAAAGCGTTTGCACTGGGATTGTCAGTGTGTGCCTAAAAACATTTATAGAGAATTAAAATTACTTGTAAGACAAGGCAAGGCAGGTTTATTTGTAGAGTTCATTTGCCCAA
This sequence comes from Heterochromis multidens, assembly GCA_015108495.1. Taxonomy (NCBI): domain Eukaryota; kingdom Metazoa; phylum Chordata; class Actinopteri; order Cichliformes; family Cichlidae; genus Heterochromis; species Heterochromis multidens. The sequence continues at coordinate 26,132 of VUQS01000276.1, read as the reverse complement.
GGCAATGAAATTTTGACCCTCTGGTTACAAAAACACATTAAAGCATTAAGATCTAAAGAAACATAAGGTAAAGTTAAAGATAGTATCAGTGCTTACTAGCTAGGCTACACTTGTCTCTACTTCTGTTTTATTTCCAATAAAATAACAATTCACAACCAATTTCACAACCATGTACATATCTTACTCATTTTAGGTTATTTCAATCAATTAATTGCTAGGAGTTTAACCATACAAGCAGCAATACTTCTATAGAGGGTTTTTAGAAAATTTAGAAACTAATTTTGATGCATGGCTCTATACTGGGTTCTAAATTATTACCATGCACTGGCTTATTATGCTAAAATTTGGTCTTGGAGCATGTATGCAAACAGGGAGAACCTTTCAACATGCTCAGTTGCTCTTGTCACAGGGGAGATTGGAATGAGCGTGTTAGTGGAGCGCCCCTGGTGCGGTCTGGAGAAATGAAAAAGCTGGCATGTGTTATGTCACGCCTGCGGCTTGTGTGCTTAGATCAAAACACTATTAGTCTCTTTGTCTTGTGCCACTATTTGAGGTAGAATCTTGGCTGGGGAATACATTGGCACTTTCCTTGCCTCCTGCGGTGTGCCATTTGTGAGGAAGGGGAAAAAATATTTGGGCATACATAAAATCTTTAGCTAAAGAAAGTTTTGAGCTTATTTATTATATGCACACAGATTCTTCTGTGCAACTTCAAAATTGCACTTGGGTTTAATGTTAATAGCTAGTACAATAAGAAATACAGTAAGAGGTAGGACAGTCACATTAAAATTGTGCAAGGGGCTAAAAATACAGATGTGGTACCATCTTAAAATTTAGTAAAACCCATACTGACAATGAACCCTATTATTGTAGGTCTGTATTATTGTAGGGTCTTTATCTTACAATATAAAGCGCCTTGAGGCGACTGTTGTTGTGATTTGGCACTATATAAATAAAACTGAATTGAATTGAATTGAATGAAAAACAAAGCGTGGCCAGTATTTCCACACCTCTACAAAAATAAAATAAAAAAACATGTAAAATACATATAGTGCTGTGAAAAAGTATCTGCCCCCTTCTTGATTTCTTATTTTTTTGCATATTTGTCACACTTAAATGTTTCAGATCATCAAACAAGTTTTAATGTTAGACAAAAATAATATGTGTAAATACAAAATGTAGTTTTTAAATGATAATTTCATTTATTAAGTACGCTAAAAGACCTCAAAAAGCAACACACCATGCCACGAATTAAAGAAACAGCTAAGAAACAAAGTCATTGACATCTGTCAGTCTGGAAAGGGTTACAAAGCCATTTCTAAGGCTTTGTGACTCCAGTGAAGCACAGTGAGAGCCATTATCCATAAATGGAGCAAACTTGGAACAGTGGTAAACCTTCCCAGGAGTGGCGAGCCTACCAAAATTACCTACAAAATTACTCCAAGAGTAATTGACGAGTCATCTAAGGGGGTCACAAAAGAACCCAGAACAACATCTAAAGACCTGCAGGCCTCACTTGCTTCAGTTAAGGTCAGTGTTCATGATTCAACAATAAGAAAGAGACTGGGCAAAAATGGCATCCATGGGAGAGTTCCAAGGAGAAAACCACTGCTGACCACAAAGAACACAAAGGCTTGTCTCAGATTTGCCAAAAACCATCATGATGATCCCCAAAACTTTTGGGAAAATATTCTGTGGACTGACGAGATAAAAGTTGAACTTTTTGGAAGGTTTGAGTCCAGTTACATCTGGCGTAAACCTAACACAGCATTTCATAAAAAGAACATCATACCAGTAATCAAATATGGTGATAGTAGTGTGATGGTCTGGGGCTGCTTTGCTGCTTCAGGATGACTTGCCATAACTGATGGAACCATGAATTCTGCTCTCTACCAGAAAATCCTGAAGGAGAATGTCCGGCCATCAGTTCATGTCCTGAAGCTCAAGAGCACTTGGGTTATACAGCAGGACAATGATCTGAAACACAGCAGCAAGTCCACCTCTGAATGGCTCACAAAATCAAATGAAGGTTTTGGAATGGCCTAGTCAAAGTCCAGACTTAAATCAGATTGAGTTGCTTTGGCATGACCTTAAACAGGCCATTCATGTTCGAAAACCCTCCAGTGTGGCTGAATTAAAACAATTCTGCAAAGAAGAGTGGGCCAAAATTTCTCCGAAGCGATGTGAAAGACTCATTCCCAATTATTGCAAATGCTTGATTGAAGTTCTTGCTGCCAAAGTGGCACAACCAGTTATTAGGTTTAGGGGGAAATTACTTTTTCACACAGGGCCAGGTAAGTTTGGATAGCTTTTTTTCCCTTAATAAATGAAATTATCCTTTTAAAACTGCATTTTGTATTTACTCTGGTTATCTTTGTCTACTATTAAAATTTGTTTGATGATGTGAAACATGTAAGTGTGACAAATATGCAAAAAACTAAGAAATCAAGGGCACAAACACTTTGTCATGGGACTGTATGCTGTATACTAGTACATTATCAGTGCCACTTATCTGGGAGGTGCTTGTTAAAACTTTGATTCGTGTGTGGTGAATCAATGATTGCAGGCCATAGAAGTAATTTCAGATTTGCTACTACTACTAGTCTCAAGTTGAGCATCACCAGAAAATAAATTTTGAATGACTGGAGGCACTCAGAGCTGTGAGCTGAGCCACTTGTGCAAGGAAATCACTGATCGAGCTGGTGTCTGCAGATTAAGTGAAGCCACAGCTCAGGTGATTAAAGATGCAGCATTGTATGCCATTCCTCCTAGTCTTGTCTCATTCCTGCAGAGTGTGGGAGTCTGGCCTCATTCATGATTCAGAGTTCGGGGGCTGGGAGGGGGTGGAGTGAGTGCATGTGCGTGTGTATGTGGGATGCTCATGCTTTTGAGTGTGAATTTTATCTTCATCTAGACTCTTCAACCAAAGGGACCCAGAGTATCCTTCTATTAATATATTTTTAAGCCCTGAAAAATTGATGGTAGCTGAAGATCAAGTTTAGGGGAGAGGGTCGAATCAGTTGCCATCACTGTCAAAGTCTGCTGCTGAGTGAACTGTAGTCTATGGTTTATAAGCTCCAGCTGGTGCTGTCAGAGAACAAGAGGATGAGTGGTGTCACTTTGACAACGCTGAAATTTGGAGGAGTGCTTTGTCTCCACAAATCTGAAGCTTCCCTGGAAGCAGCTGCGTATCCTCAAAAGTCAAATGAAACACTCGGTTTTGCATTCTCATAAGCTACTTTATCTCAGTGAAGATTTGAAGTTTTACTCATTAGCTGACTGACAGAAAATAAACAAGCACCTTTTAGTCATTGAAGTACATGTTTAAGCAACGATGCCAAATATTTGATGAGAATAGCTTCTTAAATGTGGATATTAGCTGATTTTCCATGTCTTATATGTGATCTGTGAGTATCCTTGGGTTTTGGTTGGAAAAACAACCATCTCTGCTCCGTCTCATGTTTTATTCACTCAATTATTTAAATTAAAATGATTGAAAAATGAAAATAATAGTTGCAGCCTTGTTAGCATCTCTGACAAACAGTGCAGGCTACAAGGAGTAACTAGGAGAAGATTTCTAATAATATATTCATATTTATAGTGATATCCTTAAATACAAAAGAGAAAAGTAAAGCCTGGATGGGTGGATGCTTGGCAATTTGGCTGCTAATAAGGTGGGTGGTTTGACATACCATATTCTACAGACTCACTAGGGACAACGGTGGTTGGAGCCCATTAAGATTATTGCAACCATATGTAATGAACTTGCAGTTTAGTTGCCTTTGAAATGGTTGCTTTGAAGACAGGGACCAGTCAGTCTGCTATCAGTTTGAGATTGAATGGAGTCAAGTTGGCAATTACATGCAATCTGCTTGTGATAATATTGCAGTTAACTGTGAAAAATAGGTGAAAATCACAAATCTGTTTTATAGAGAAATTTACATTAAATTCATTCTTTGGCAACCTGTCTGAGTCAGATCACGATTGTTTGGGGAAAGGCTGCCTCCCACCCGGCAACCTTTTGCAATTCCCTTTCTATTGAAGGTGGTTGCCCAAAAGCTGTGAGTGTTCATGCTTAACATCTGGGTGACAAGCTACTTGCTGCTACTACTTGAAAAAAAATGTAATGCAATCCCTGGGCAACCATCAAGAAAATGTTGGTCTGCTGAAATCATACCTACGTTTCAACCAATCGATTGGTTTTAGGGGAAAAAAAAGCTTTTCCTCTACATTAACTAAATCTGCCCCAGTGCAGAGCTTTACTGTTTTAGCCTAAATGAATTATAAATAAACAAAATCCACTATTTGTTGCATATTAAAGAATTTCACTACAGTTATTTTATTTCAGGCATAACAACATACTCATCAACAGATGTTGTTCCAGCATGTTCCAGCCCATATTTGATCGATTGCCAAAAATAGAACTATATCAACTCAACTCTTGCACAAGAACTTTTGAGGAATAATGTTAATCGGCCTCATGTTCTGAGCAGTAACATTTCCTGTTGTGATATCATTTCCTTTTGATGACAAACTGTCCAACTTGGTTTGGGCATGGCTGCTACTCTAGTCTCTGGAGCCGTCAAAGCTGTTTAGAACAAATGTAGACCAAACATAGTGAAATATGTCAATTCAGATATTTTCACACTCAAAGCTTCAAAAGTTTGTAGGGGTTTTCTCTTAATGGAAGTAACATGGACGATTTGGTCAGATGAGCTCATACTGACCAGTCGACCTGAAAACTCCAGCCTAATAACATGACGAGTGACAGGAAGAAAACAGCACTGTTAGTGAGTGTTTGTGTGTCAACTCGCTGCTTGAGAGAAGAAATAACAGGGCCTCACAGCCGGTACTGGTATAAGGATACTGGGGCAAATGAGTATGGAAACCATTTCAAATATTCTGATTTGATTTGTATTGAAAAACTATTTTTGACAACAGTGTTACCTCCAGAAATGGACACGTTTGTGTCACTCCTTCAGATAGGAATACAAGACATTTGACAAAGATAGAGCTGGTTAAGGCATTACCCAAAAAGGAAGAAACCGTACAAATGTGCGTTCTTTATTACATGCAGTGCTTCTATTTTATTCTCCTTTTATGTCATCTGCATTTGTGCAGTGAGAGGCTGACTTTACAGCTGCGTTCCATTTAAGCGTTGTTGAGTTTCTGCAAATTGGGTCAGGAAATGTTTAGGCCAGGACTGTCATTCCAGCCTTGATCATATTCCATTTTTCAACCACTGGCTTTTTTCAAAGACATGAAAGAGGTTGGAACTTGAAAGCAAAGTTTGAAAGCCTTCCTTATCATTAACTTTCATCTCATAAAGCAAACAAATGTGAGAATCAATTTGTGATGAAAGTAAGTCATTGGCCTTGTCACTACCACTTAAGGTCACGAGGCTAATCAATTTGCACTGAATAGGAAGTCAAATACTGCCGTAGCCACTCCCCAACTCCCATAGCCATCATCTTAGTGCAGAGCTTCTTTGGATCAAAAGGCTTTTTTTTATCCCCCCACTAACCCTGTTGTCTGATGTCTCGTGTCTCAAGGCTTGCAGCCTAATAGAGATCAAAAGATTGGCGTTAGAGGCCAGCAGATAGTAGCTTTTTCGAATGGAGTGTCTCAGAAGTTCACACATTCTGGTCGTGTTCAGTTATGTTGCTGTCAGCGCAGGATAAATTAATTTTAGATGACCAGTCTGTAAAATGTTTAATGGCTGACAAAACAATTACTTGAACAGTTTCTGAAAACATGAAGCATTTGTCACAAGTGTGAGTGTCAAATTGCAATGACAGTTCAATCTGCAGCCCGTGGTGACACACACATTTACTTTAGTAGTCAAATTAAAACTTGATAATTTACTGTACACATACATGTTACATTAGATGTTGTCCAGACATTGAAGTAGCACGGCATAAGCATGCAGCTGGAATTTTAAGACTCTTATTTTTTCAATTAAAGACATAATGTTGAGTAATTTATTCAGCACATTTCTCACAATTATTCCCTCAAAGGAGGCACATTCCAAAAATATCCAGGAGCACTTGAAAGGATTTGAAGTCTCTCTGCTTTATTAATGAAAGCCAACATTTACTCCTGACATTTGCATCGTAATAACTGCAAGATAAGTTGGAACTAAGATGACTCTCTAAACCCAATCTCCATAATGAGATTTATAGGGGAAAAGTGTTGCTTTTAATGGTTTAGTACATGCAGAAGGAAGAATAGTGTAGGCAAATGTGTCAGGGACGCAGTTGATATATTCACATAAGCATCAGTATGCTCTATCATGCTTTTCAGTGGTGCAAGGATAGAAGGCGTGCAGATAACTGAGAAAGTGTAATCTTTCAGTTGTCTCTGCTTTTTTGGCACTCGGCTCCTGATAGACTACACTGTATGTTCTTATTAATTTTTTTTCCTCTCATTTATTTCAGCATGATTATGGTCTGTAGTCAGAGGAAGCTGCACCATCAGTCAGTTAAATGTACCAGGGAGAGTCGGTTTGAACAAAGACAATGGCTAATTTCCTCCCTTCATCCTTTTTCACTCCATAACCAGCCTCCCATACGCAAACATTTATCTGCTGCTTTATCAGAAAGGATTTTAGCTATCAACATGTTAGGGATGTGCGAGTATTTAAACAAATAAACAGGCTACATCATTGTTTATCAGTGACGAGAGGAGTGCAACTCATTATCATATCACAACTTGTTTGGGACTTCATTTAAGTTGAAGGAGAGATAAATTACAGTTTAGCCTTTGAGAAAATCAATTGTGAGTGTCCCAGGGGACTGAAAATGGTTTTGTGCTGTGTACAGTCAGCTCTTTGTGTCAGAAATACATAATCCCTCTCGCTCAGACAAAATCCAGGAGCCAGGACACTACTTTATTACGTGCTAGGGATGTGTCTGACAACCAGCTTGCGTTTTGTTTTGTCTCAGCAAGTTTGAGCACAAGCGAGCAATCCCTTTATGTTTCTCTTGCAGACGTGATCCCTATTATGCAATGTTAAGCACATTTAAGCAAACTCCACAACAGTGGAGGCCTTTGTGCTCCAGGATCTGCAACTACAACAAAAGCACCTGTTAAATGTTACCTGTTGATAAGGATGAAATGCATTTAGAATTTTTTTGGTTTTCTAGATGTCGACATTCATTTTATTGTCCTTTTGTGTTTTATATGTCATAAACGTTACTCTTCTTCTGAAATCCATCCAGCTGATTTGAACAGTCAATAGTGATTTTGAATGTTTAATGGTCTCCCCCTTTTGCTTTTCTTTTTGACAGAACAACAGTGAAAGTGCGGGAAAGGACAAAGCTGTAATTCTACACACCTGTGATTGGATGTGAGCTTGTATTGACCTGAGACCATTAAAATGGAGTTGCTATGGAAACTTATACTGCTGCTGTCATTGGTGGAGGGTCTGGCAGGTAAGCCTCCCAAACGTGTACTTCTTGTGCTGTTTCATATGGTCTATGTTGAATTCAGAACAGATGGCCCTTAAAATTAAAATAGAAAAATAAAAGTTTTTTACGGAAAACAGTGCCCTAAGCTTTGAACAATTTTACAAATGTTAGGAAATGTTCACATTGTTATCCCTTTTATTGGCAGCTCAAGGCAGCAAATCAGCATCCTCTCAGTTGTGCATAGCAACTATCTCTTTTTTTTTTTTTTTTCCCAAACATAC
>VUQS01000276.1:0-18422 GCA_015108495.1 Heterochromis multidens | reverse complement strand
AGCAGCGCATCCTGTTGCAAAAACAATCAGCCAGGTTTCCATCTCTGAAAGGCAGCCTCTTTCTATCAGTTGAGTGTGCAGTCATTCATTTTAAATAGCACCTCAATTTTTACCTAAATGAGATTGTGCCGGTCGTAGTACAGGAATCTTGGTTGTGATCTTGCTTTTAATGAGAAACCTAATTTTCCTCCCTTACAAATTGTTCAGGGTCAAATGGTAGCTCTCTGCAGAATGTCAGAGTTTGAAACTGAGAACAAGATGAATAAGGGCTTTGTTGCATGAGCACAGTATCTTGAGGAATGAGTAATCTTTCATGTTGCCTTGCTCAAAATCAGCAGCCCCTCCTCACAGCTGGGACCTAAAATAATTAGTGTGCGTGCATGTGTTTGTGACTGTCACTGTTTGAATTTGTGCGCGCACGTGGGTATTTTTTTCAAAAGCGCAACGGCATGTCGGCACCTAAATTTGCCTACATGGTAATTAGCACCACTTATCACTAAATCCAATACACATCAGTGGATGTCTAATGAGGCTTTCCTCAGGGAGCTGTGACTCACTATGGGATTAGGATCTACACCATAATTCTGGATTGCATATTATGTCCTACTTAAGCATTCTCTTAAATATACAGACAAGAGAGTGTCTTTGACATCGATGGAAATCCTGGAAGAGTTTTGATGTCGAACAAACTGCCTAAAGGAGACAATTTAGGCCTGCAGTCTGTGCAGTCACAAAATTTGCTCTTGCAATCATGAGCTGCAGAACCCACATTCAGACTTTGCTATTCAAAGCAATTTAATGCTTAACAAAGGAGCAGAGGGCAAATCGTTTCTGAAAAGCACTGTGTTGCACGCCCCTTGCCTCAGTCCTGAGCCTGACATTCACAGTTGGTAACACAGAGTAACTGAGCATTAATATTCAGTATGGGGTTACATTACATTGCTCTGCTTACAATAGAAAAGTATGGCGCAATATAACTACAGACCTCCAAAGCCTCTGTGTTCTACGAAAGACATGATAAGCCTTTTGGCATGCAGACCTGCAATACTGGGTAGAGAAAGTAGAGTGTGAGGGTTTTCTTTTTATGTAGGTTATTTATCCAGACTCTGTTTTTTTTTAAACAGTAAGCACTGGCTGCGTGGGAGAGCAGTGGGGCCAAGGGGAAGTCATTCCCATAGTGAGTTCATCTGAAGTTAACCGCCTCTCCCCCTATTCCTCTCTCAGGGTTTGAATGGCCTGTTGCATGGGTGTGCATTATTATACAGCAATGAGTGAGTAAGAGAGAGAGCAAGAGAGCAATCATGATGTGGTTTGCCGACGTAGATGCAACTAACCTTCATACTAGGGATGCACCAGTCCAATATTTGGATCAGATAATAGTCTGATCCTCAAAAAGCTAGATGGTGTCTGACAACAGGCCAGTCTATGGGGCCAACCTGCTCAATTTAATTCTATGATTTGAGTGTTTACTAAGCCATGCTTAGTAAAAGCCAAGCCAAATCAGAAGCACTGCATCTGGTTGCTACAGGGAGTGCTATCATATAACGGAGGAACAGTTTGAGGGTATTTCACACCTGCAGTACCAACAGCTTTTCTTTGTATGTTTGTAATAGTTTTTGACTCAACTGCAAACTATGGTCAAGTAAGCGTAGTGAGATTGGGAGAAGGAAATGAGGAGCTAGCGTGACCATAAATGGCAACAGTATGCAGTAACCTAATGACTCTCACACTGAGCTCTAAACAGTAGTTGAAGTTAATTAGGTGAATAACATTCTAAACACATCTTTTTATTTTAAATTTTATTTATTTATTTTTTATTTATTTATTTTTTATTAATCAGTCAGAAATTTTTGATTAATTGCTGCATGGTCATTTGAATTTTAATTTCAATTGTGATGTTGGCTTCCAAACATTATGGAAACAAGATAATTAAAAATAATTACTTTTTAAAAAATTTGTTTTAGCTGAAAATCTCTTGTTTTGGACTGGTACATATATAGCCCTTTTCTACTGTAACTGAGCACTCAAAGCCCTTTTTACTACAAGCCTCATTCAGCTATTCGCACACACATTCATACATTCATGAGGCTTTTTTTCTATACCTCAGCACCTTGTCTAACATTTGCACACATACTCACACTCTGATGGATGCATCGAGGGCAACTCGGATGGACGACCCGCTCTACCTCCTGAGCTACAGCCGAGCCACAGGCGAGTTATAAATTAAGGGTACCCCTTTCATTTACACTGATGTGTGCCCGTTCAGTTCAAGCATTCCTGACAGTTCAGAGCCAAGGTCATGATAAGAGAGTCTTTTAGTCAAAAAACTCTATTTAGTAGAAGTTGTAAAAGGTTTCCACAGGTGACCCTGTGGAAGGATGATTTAGAATTGCAGCTGCCTTTGTCTCCAGATCGCCAATGGTCTCTCACCCGGTCTGCTTTTGGTGTCTTGCTGCTGAGCTATTGGTTAGCTGTCAGCTCTGCATTGCTCTCTGTGTGACTACTGTGCAGGTCTCACAAGGCGTGCAAGCATGTTGCCTCAGCTGCTGGTCTGAGAACCATCTCAGGTGGGGGAGGCTAGCAGTGACTAGCATGGAATATCAGTTGCCCTTGTGAAGTGGGCTTTTAGGTCAAAACACCCCCCTAGTCTGGACCCAACTCCCTACCAGAGGACCTTGTGTCCTCCACCATGTCCACTTCTTTTTTTCCACCACTTTTTAAATTGCTTTTATTTAAAGTTCAAATAATCAACATGTAAAAATACAGATGAACAATGTTAAATAAGTGGTAAATAAGTAATTATTTATCAAAATAATTGCGTTTATGTTTTATGCCCTACTTTGTCCTGTTGTCATTCGTTATTTTACTAACAAATAAAAATTCAGTACATTTAATAATTTTGGTTGAATTCTGTTGGTACATATTGTTTTACAACGTTTTAAAAGCAACATTTAAGTATTGATTTACACTGAAAAGAATGATTTCTGTTCTTTTCCTCAGAGTGAGGAGTACAGCTTATTAATGTAGACTGATACTCAGTGTTGACAGATACCCAAAGCCAACTTATCATATTGGACCTGAAAAAGTTGGATTGTTGCATCTCTACTTCACACAGCAAGCCACTTCAGTCACTGGATCAAAGGTTTTCATGTGACTCTGTGGTTCTGTCATACTATCTTAACATAGTGGGCAGAGCATCATAAAGTTTTATTACTCATGTTTTATTTAGAAATTACATTTTTATTATGAAATAAGGAAGGAAAGGGCTGAATTTCTGCTTAATTAAAAACTAAATTCTAAAATTTTGAAATAAATCAAAGAGGTAGTATACAGCAATCTGGTCATTAGGAAAAGAAAGACTCATGTCATTTGCTGTGCATATTCTCTCTTATTACACAGTAACTTGCCAAAAACAATAATCTTTTGATGCAAAATAATAATTTTAACACTTTACTCAAAGCTCCACAAATTTACAAGCATCTTCTTAAAAAACATTGGCAGGAGTAAAATCATAAAAACATCTATAGTTGGCATTGAAGGATTATAATTTTAGGAAAGCTGGAAACAAAAACCCATTAATTGGCTGAATGGGATTACATTCAGCCGAACTGGTTTAACCAGTAGTCAAATGTTTTTTTCCCTACATAATAATTGAGAATTAACATTGGAAGAATCTTCCATACTTGTGAAAGTGGGTGTCTTCACCTTTTAAGAAGTCATGTATTTTTGGCACAGGGTCTTGATGTGTAATTTGATTAAAAAATATTTAATCCAAATCTCAAGGATGTGTTGAAAGTGATATAATTAGCTGTCAAGTCTTCAGAAATCACTTGGCTCAGCCTGCCCAATCGGAGATACAGTAAGTATTCAAAAAAAGCTGTAATGACTTTTCATTATACTGAGTTAAAGTAGCTTGGCACAGCAGTTGTGCCACCAAAGCTTGTGCTATGGTTTTGTTTTGTTTATGTGTTGTGAGGGGCCGAAATTGAAAGGACACATAATTACTGTGGGGTCTTGGGGTCCTACACTAAAAAAGAGTAATCGCCTCCGCCAAATACTGTCTGATCAGCAGGTCAACAGCAGGTTAGTTGATAAAGTTAGCTAATGTTGACTCACAGATCGTTTTTGCATTTCAGCTGCAAGAGTTTTAGCTGTTTGTAATGACTGTAATGCCAGACAAAGCATGCTGTTGTATATGACCAGCAACAGGTTTGACTGAACCAACTTAAAGTCTCATCCAAAAATGATTTTTTATTGCTTGTTTTTGACTGTTGAAAACCTTGCTCCCTTAATGGTATAACACGGATGCATTCGCTCTGCTTGCTGCATAGCTAAGCTAAGTAGAAGGGAAAACACTTCTACTCAAGAAACCAAAAGGGGAAAACAAGGGGGGGAAAAACGCATTAATGTTGCTTACCTCATTTATGTGCATTTGTTTTATTTGAGCATATTTTGAGAGTCTTTGCTGGGATTTTTCCTAAGCTCTTTGTTTAGCTGTGCGCTTTGACAAGTGTGTAAAGCCCCTTCTCTCGACACACTTGGCAGAAACAAACAGAGGATAGACTGGTGAAATTAAGATAACATTACTGATTGCTGCAAGTGCTGTAAATGTAGCTCTTTACCACATTTAGCAACACTTAGCAAGTGCAAAACTAATCTGGTACAACAGGCAAACATCAGCCAGTGTATTTGTAAATACCATTTTATTTGCCAATAGGTTGGAGGCAGTCAACAAGACTTGCAGCTAATGAAGATGTTTGGCTGAAATATTGGTGGATTCCTATTCCCAAAAAAACAGTTTTAATGTAGATAGGGTTCTGTAAGTATTTTTTAAGATAAACCTTTTTTTTTTATATGACACAGCCAGCTGTCACTCTAAATACACTGGAAAACACTTTTTAAAAGACAAATTTTACTCACACCACATGTCTTAGTGATGCCAGTGAAAATGAAGGGCAACTTTTGGCTAGCATTCTAATCCAAAGTAATGGAACAACTTTTACTTTCCTTTGTACCCTCATGTATGAATCTAAGATGTGAGTGGAGTTTCAAATATTGACTCACTCACTGATTCATCAGTACATGGCAAAGCCTTTAGGAATCCTTAAGCAAGATTTCAGTGTGTCTTTGAAGTTTTGTGTAGGCCTATGTGAAGATGTGGACTGTTCCTCTGTGAATATTCCTCCCTTAGCTAATATTTTTTGCTTCGTCCATGAATAAAGAATAATCCCATATAAATGTGTTTGCATTCACAGTGCAGTGTTATGTCATTCACCTGTGTGATATATTTTTTCTTGAATTCCATCCATCCATCCATTTTTGGGTCACAGTGGCAGCAGGCTTAGCAAGATAATCAAGGCATCCCACTTGCAAGCAATCATTTCCAGTTCCTTTTGGGGGATCCCTAAATGTTCTCTGGGTGCTGCTCTGGGGTCTTCTTCCAGCTAGATGTGCCCATAAATTAAATCAATTTAGACCCAAAGGTCATGACCGTAGGTCAGGATTGGAACGTAAGAATGTGCTTTGGCCCAGGTACCTGTTTAATAGTTGATTTCAGCACATATTAGTCACCATCATGATTGGAGACAGGTTACAATCCTGGCACAGTCTTAACATCCACTGGAAATGTACTTGACTTTGTACCACTTTGGTTGCACAAGGACTGGGCTCATAGCAACGTCACCAGTACCTCATGCCACTTACAAGTTTCCCTGGGTGGATATGGTTGTAGTACTCCTCAAAAAACCCATGTAGATCCTGCAGAACCCCACAGTGGAAAAGAGTGCACTGTCCACTGTTCCATGGCCAGGACAGAGTAAACACTGCTTCTCCTGAATCTACATCTTGACAGTCAGTTGAAGCCTCTTTTCCAGCACCCTGGAATAAAACTTAATTGAGGCTAAGCTGTATGATTCCCTGATAACTTGATCACACCCACTTCTCCCTCTTTTTAGATTCATCTTGTAAATACATTACCAGTAATATATATTTGTGATGGGATAAATATAATAGCCTGGAGCACAGCTGTGAGCATCCATTAACTGCATATTTCACTTTTTGTGTCTCCTCATGCTGGAGTCACCACTTGTCACCACTGTACATTAATGTAAACAGCTTATATGTATTATCTTATGTAGTAGCAAAGACATAATAGAAACTATTTTCTCAAGTTGCCATTAGATTTGTTTTCATCAGAAAGAATGAATGAAAATGAATTTTTTTCAGTCATTTATTTTCAGTTTTTCTTGTCATAACAGAGTCATATAGAATAGTTTAATTAGAGCATGTGCAGTTATAAACAAGACAAATACAATATTTTGCATGAATTTTATACTGTATTGTCATTGTTTATTAGGTTTAGGTTCTATTGTGAAAGAAATGTTTACCAAAGAAAGGAATCTCTACTACATTGTCAAAAATTAAAACCAAAAATGGTCAATTCAGGTATTCATACATCGTTCTTCACCTTTATACCAGGATAAATGTCCCCATTACTATATTTTGACATCTGACGGGTGACAAATGACCTTCTAACCGATGCAGAGGAGGAAAAGGTAGAGGTATTACTCTATTTAGATGAAAATGTCATTCTCAAAAGCAGTATATTCCTGTGTTTATGTAGACATTCAGTATACTATAGAGAACAACAAAGAAATAGGTTTAATTTGCTACTCCCACATATGGACTTGGACCTAATCAATTCTGTTTCCCCAGTGTATACAGCATTGGATACCCTTGGTGCAATTGGTGTTATTGCATTTCAGATGCAGTAGCTTTGATTTGCTGGAAAATGGTGTGACATGGTTGGATATTGGTTTCGAACACTCATGTCACATTTCTCTTACACAGACTGTGTAACTGAAAATGCAATTAACTTAATTAACAAGGCTGTAGTACAGTACAGTACAGCACAGCACGCCCCAGCTGAGAGTCACAGCAGTATTGCCTGGCACATTTTTTATTAGTTTGACTCTTGTGTTTCTTTTTATGTATTTGCAGTATGTCTTCTCTGTACGTTTGTAGCACTTGAGTCACAAGACTGCTAATTTTCCCTAATTTTTCTCATGAAATTACTAATTGTTTTCTTCTTTATAGTTCAATGTTTCTGTTTTTCAAGGATCCTGAAAAAGAACAACATATTTTTCAGGCCTTCAGATAAGATTTGATCAAACTCATACTTTGCTTGAAATAGCCGAAACCATACTGAGTAGCATTTGCTGTTCCTAAATGAGAGACCTTAAAGATGTACCTTATCGGCCTGGACAGCGGGAAAGATGCCTTAAAAAGCAAGATTGGCTTTTTTTTTATTTGATGCATAAAACCCTGAGCTGAAACTAATGGATTTAGGGCCTCACAAACGGCCGATACCTCCCCCACAGCTGACTCCCCATATGCCTATTTATTCATGCTGAGGTAAGCTGGAGGAATTCATTTGCTGTCAGCTAGTATTGAATTTGAGATTAGTTTTTATTTCAGCCTCTAAAACAGCTCTCTCTGCCTTCCACTTTTGCTTCGATGCTGAGTCTTGTGTTGTCTGAGGAGTCTTAGAAAACATGCACGTATCACCATCTGGCAGCAGGTGACAGATATGAGCAAAGCCGGCTTATTTCATAATGACCTCCGTCTTTGTCCTGCGGGATTCTGCAGCCAACTTCCTGTTAGGATTCTGGATCACTGCACTTCTCTGATAGAGAACTTTTATCACTTTACTTTCTGTATTTTATAGGGCTTGGTGTTGGACCTGCCATCAGATTTTGACAGTTTGGTTTCAGCATGACTTTGACTCTATTTTATGTCTTACAAGGCGTAGCAATCTGTCAACCAGAGTGTCTGTGTTGATTTTAAATTTAAAACTTTCTCTATTGTCCAGATGTCTTTACAGTGTGCATCTGTTCTCTTTTTAAGGCAGCAAAAATACCACCAAAATAAAACCTTAATGGGAAGAAAAGAAATTTCTTACTTATTTCTTGGGCCTGTGGATTTCAGACTGAGCAGCACTGGCGTAGTCTGTAGAACCTTAATGTTCGATTACCAGAAAGCAAGCTTGACAATAATTCTGCATTCCCTACCACATCTTACTTTCATTCCTGTTAGGGCAACGAAAGAGTTTCAGAGAGTTTGCATCAGTTTGAACTGAGCCCCCTAGGCACAGCCCCGGGAACTCAATCCTTTTCATTATTCTTATTCACCCTTTTAATAACAGTTGCCATGGTGCTGGTAAAGATCAGGTCAGTTTAGCACCATCACCAAGCATACAATACTGTGCAAAAGACTTAAGGCACCCTCCATTTCTTTAAATTTTAGTCCTAAGGAGCCAGACTTTCTTGTAATTTTTTTAAGTGGTCTTGAGCAATATTTCTTTAGCCTTTCTCAAGGTATTTCAAAGTTTTTCTGGACATTGGCTGCTTTTTCACTCATTTATGGTCTGGTCCTTATACCTGACCATTTTCAGAGGAATATTTTTTGGTTTGTTTGTTAAGCCACAAGTATAAAAAGGCACCTAACTCAAGGGATGAACCATTGTTGTGTCTACACATAACATACAACTTGGCAAAGAATCAATTTTAAATTGTATTTTTTGGTATTTTGTTACTAGCACCCTGTCACAAAAAGAGTTGAATCTATGAAAAGTGTCAAAATAAAACAGTTTGACAGACATAATATAGCATTTTTACACTAACAAGGTGATTCCCAAAGAGCTTTTAGTAAAAAAAAACTTGGCATATCTCCGCATGGTGTGCAGTGTGTCCTTAAAAAATTTGAGGAAAGTGGAGGACAAAAGAAGAAGTGAGAGTCCTAAAAAACTATCTACAGCAGATGAACAGTATCTGAAAGTCATGTCCTTAAGAAATAGGAAAAAATCCACCAAAGACCTGACACAGGACCCAAGAGATGCATCTGATACTTCAGTTGATCCATCTACTGTTCCCTGAAGCCTCATCAGAAATGGTCTCAGTGAAAGGGTTGCTGTCAAGAAGCCATTATTAAGGAAGGGAAACAGGGAGAAAAAGCTGAGGTATGCCAAATCACACAAGAACTGGACTGAAAATCAGTGGCAACAGGTCTTATGGAGTGATGATCCAAATATAAAATTTTTGGTTCAAATTGTTGTCGATATGTATTGAGGTCAGGAGAGAGTGAGATTCTACAGCCATCTGTAAACCACGGTGGAGGCTCTGTCATAGTTTGGAGCTACATTTCATCCAGTGGTGTTGGGGATGATGTCAAAATTGATGGAATTATGAACACAGAAAAGTACTGTCAGATTTTGATCCAACATGCAATACCATCTGGAAAGCCTGGAGAACTATTCCTGAAGAGTACTTACAGAAATGACAAGAAAGCTTGACTAAGAGAGTTCAGGGCGTGTTTTAAAAGGTGGTTCGCGTTCAAGCTTATTAGAATTATACAAACTCTGTTTTTCCTCTATATATTGTATTTCCATGTATGTTTGCACATTTCAGTGAATTGCAATTATTAAAGAAATGAGAGGTGGCTTAAGACTTTTGACAGTACTGTGAACCTATATATGTATATATGTTGAACTAACTGAAATAGTCACTTTAATAAGGCAAATGATTCATCTCATGTTCGTCTTCCTTTCAAGTTTCCATGCAATGATGATTTCTTTTAATATAGACTGCACAATCAGGGTCTTCTAGTAATCATTCATCTCTCCTTTCTGCTTTGAGGGACATGCTTCATGTAACAAAGATTGTAATTAGACAGCCTTTTATTCCATGTAACTTTCTTGAAGGTTTATGCTTGCAGAAAGGAACAATGAGGTCCCTTGTCAAACATCTCCACCCTTTCAGAGAGTTATTTTGAGTCTTGAGTATTCCCAGGACTCCAGAGACATGAAGATGATACCTGCCTCTCATACAGATTAGTTACCCTAATGATGGAATATTCCTACTTCTGTGCCATTACTGAAATGCAAATGCTTTCTGGTAAACACAAATGAATTCCCCTTCCACCTCAAAAAGAAATGTTTATTGTAATGAAGCATTGACTACCCAAGGAATCACTCTTACGCTTTTCCTGAACAACATGCAGGCTCTATTGTACTTTAGTAATTAACCAGGAAATGAATGTCACACATGTCCCTGTTGTTTGTGTTTTTGTTCTTTTCTTTTCTTTTCTTTTTGATCAGAGACGATGATTCAAAGTGCTGTAATATCACTCCAGGAATTTAAAGATACAATAGTAATTAATATGTGTGTATTGTGTATTTCTTCCATATAAAACCACACATTAATAATAATTCTTGTAACAATTTTCCATCTTAACACAGTTCATTAGTGCAGAAATACTTTAAAGTGTAATTCAAGGTGATTTGCAGCAGCACTTGTGAGTGCTTTGTATAACAAACCAAAAGATACTTACACTCAAATATTTCCTCTCTCTCAACTTTGGAAATTATAGAGTCGCATTTCTCTTAAGTCACAAAGGATAACAATTTGATGTGTCAAATGAAAGGGGACGATTTGAAATAAGTATTTGTTATGGCATTTTATTTCAGATCTTTTATTGGTTGACATCCCCTGGGAAGGCTGTGATAAGTTTGAAGGGTTTAAATTAAATTTTGCTGAAGTGTGGTGGCAGTGTGGTTTGCTTTTGACAAGTCTGTACCTTCAGATGTTTGCATTAAAGTTTTATGAAGGTTACCAGCTGATTATGCAGTACCGCAGGGATCAAGCAAGTTCTACTCACATGATCGAAAGATCCATGCCAGAAATGCATACTGTTTATGCTTCTCCTGTGCAGAACTTTTCCTCCCTCGCTCCCTCCTTTCTGTAAGTCTTCAATATTTGCTTGCTTGCAGAAAAAAATGTGTAGGGTGGTTTTCATTTTACCAGGACATCAAAACTGATGTCGTTTTGTTGGTTCTTCACCCAGGAAGCGGAGTCCTGCTGAGGCCCATGTTCACCAAACAACCTGGCAGTGTGGTGTTTCCCATTCGTTCTGGCGAAAATCGCAGAGAGGTGGTGTTTAGCTGTGAGGCCCAGGGACACCCACCTCCTTTCTACAGGTAACACCAGCAGACATGGTTTTATGCATGCGTCTCAGGTAATTTTCAAGTGACAATCTTGAGGGTTAGTAAAGGAAGTCAGAAAATTTCTTAACAACTGTATGGTATGGATTTTTAAATTTTTATAAATTGGGGATATGGCCGCTGTGATTGACAGCCAGCACAGGCTGATTACTGTCTCCTAAGCTTCTTCTTCCCTAATTCCAGTTACTGAGTTGGACCTCTTGTCTTCTTTTTTTTGCTGTTAGTGCCTTTTGGAGCATTTTTAAAAGAGTTATAAGACAAATAATTTCTGTGCTCCACTTTTGTAAGTGAAATTCTGGTATTTATTAATCTGTTACTTACTAGGAATCTGTGTCCTTGCGTTGCACCCATACAGTTTATGGATGCAGCTTGTTAACCAAATTCGCTAGTGTTAGCTAATAACTCATTACTCCACCCTCTCATCCAAATAACCCACTTCTGGCACTAAAAAAGCAACATGGCAGTGTGCATAACATTGACAATGAGGCTTAAAATATAGAGTCCAGAAACAAATGATCACTAAACATACAGTATCTTTTTTATAGTCTATGGCACAAAATTTGTACAACAACCCAATTTAGGTTGGATTTATTGCCTTAATAAAACTGATTTGATCTTATGGCTCACTCTTGGTAAATTTGAGAATTATTAATTAACTGCCCTTAGTTGCAGGTGTTTTGTATATTTGCAGTAATGGCTAGACATTGATCTGTACAGTTCAGTGAAAGAGCTCCTGTCATCGTTATCACTGACCAATGAAAAGATCAAGGGAGTCATGCACCAGGCCTCTCTGTTGTCATGGTAGAGACTGAGTGATAGAGGGACACACTAATGGAGTATATTTCACATAATAGGAATGATATGACAGAAGCTGTCTTTCCTATAGCTCTCCTCTAGGCTTTCTATACAGTCCCACTGGTAAAGATGCACAGACACTGCCACGGGGCATCTGATCTGAGGTTATAACTAAGATAAACATGATACAAATCAGTTGATGGATTGAGGTGCAGAAAACAGTTGCTGCAGGTTGTCCTTGTTCAGTACACTTACCCTGTGTAGCTGAGGAGTCCCATTGCTAAAAAACAGATTAATGCACAGTACTAAAATGTTGACAAATTAAAATGAATGAGAAGCAATGATTTACTTTAAAGTGCATCAAGCGCATAGGCTATTAATTTATAATCTATCAAATGGGGCCACATAGCTGTTTCCTGGCAGGGTAATTAAATACAAATCGCAAAAATCAAACATTTAATGTGTAATAGCTTGAAACGATCCCTCATACATAAGCATATGCAGGCATTAATGTAGCTTGAAGATCCTTGGTGTTATGTCTAATGGACACAAATTGAAATGAATGTACAACATGTTATCACTTGGATCGGCTGGAATACTTAATAAGCAGTTGGTCACTTTTTTTTTTGTTCATGAGTTCAATTCTGCAAATTGTTCTGCCCTTCTTAGTTCAAGTTCTGAGAGCACGCCTGGCTTCATATAAAATAAAATTTTGCTTTAATTGGCTGATTAATTATAGCAAGTGCCACAAACTGTGGCAGTTGATATACCACATCAGTAACTGGTTTTCAGATTGATGACAAGCTGCTGTGACATCTCTTTTGATGATGGGACTGATATTTAGATAGACATATTGGGGCATTGTTACCTCATGTTATTCATGAGTTCATTGCCAGCTAGCGGTTTTTTAAAAGGGGCTGTGATTTAGTGTGAGGTTCAACAAGATACCATATGCCACACATGTTGGGAGGTTTATTTCAGAGGTACCAAGGACAAATTAATTTGTGTATAACTACCCAGCGATCATGATGCCACAATGATCCTCTAGTCTTGGTTGTCACCATGTCCCCTTAATTTGTGTCATCTGAAATTCTGTTCCAGCTGCAAAACAAAATCACTCAATCAGTCTAACCAACATATCTGGTGGTGAGCGTCGCTCTGCTGCATATGTCCCCATTCCCTCGCTTCTTCGACTGTGCCTCTCTCTCTGTCTTAATCTTTAACACTGAAAAAGGGGCAAGAATCTAAGAAGAGAGGCAAGAATCTAGGGCCTGGGTGAACATTTAACCTAATTCTGCGTTATTCTGCTTTTGACAGTTGTCTTTGCTTTTTTTTTGTTATATACTGTTTATGCCTATTTTTCTCAGTTATTTTCCCTTTTATTAGAGCAATGAAAGTGCCCTCTGTACAGTGGCAATGGCTGACTATAGTGCAAACACCATCGAGAACCTTTGAACTGACCACATTTATCTAAATACTCTGTGAAACAGAGTGGAAGAATTTTATCCTTTGGGTCTGTTGTTGCAAAACATCAGGCTGTAAAACATTTAGTGGACACACTTAATAGAAACTTAACCTTGAAGTCTTTGGAATCATTGAGGAGGTTATGGTCATGTTCTGCGTCATTAACTCAGCAGGTTTCTTGGTAGATAAACCTTAATTATGCAAAGTGAGGAAGAAATCAAGTCGCACAAAGATTTTGAATATTGAAAATTGATTGCTAGAAAGACTACTTAGTCACTCTCTAACAGAGGCACGCACACACACACACACACTCACACACACACACACACTCTTGCCATGCTTGAATCCCATATTATCCCAAACAAGAGGTTTAATTAAAAAAAAAAAAAACTATCCTGTGCTCTCTGTGGTCAATTTGTTTAAGCAATCATGAGGCATCCTATCTGATGATCGCTATGATTGGAGGGTAAGATTTAGATTTTGGCAAAAGGACTACATTTTTGGTTGTGTTCCTTGTTCAGTTAGGCTGTGATTTATGGACAGACAACCTCCAAAAAAAAAGCATTTGGTCTGTGAGAAAGACTTCAATAGGAATGAACAGCTGTTTGAAATAATTGTTGATGATTGCTTCTCATTTAAGTATATTCATTTAGGTTTTCAAGCAGCATAAATCAGTCAGTGTTATTTCTTTTAATATTTTTTTTATCCAGTATGAATTAAATGGATGTGTATGGCTTTGTTTGTCTGTCACTTTATCATAATTCTACTGTCAGATACTTTGCTTATGTGGATGATATTATTATGTGAATAAAAGGGTTGAACAATTGAGTGACATGTCATGCACTTGCATTCACAGGTGGAAGCTAAATGACTCTTTCATCATGCCTAGACCGGGGTCTCGTTACTCTCTCATGGGAGGAAACTTACATATCGCACATCTGAATAAAGAGGAAGATGTTGGCATCTACCAGTGCCTGGCATCGAACTCTTTTGGCACAATCGTGAGCAGAGAGGCCAGTCTCCATGTCGCATGTAAGTTTGTGTTATATTTACACATCCAAGTTTACTCGCAGGTCTTATCTGGAGCGAATTTGCCAGTTGTTTGAATCAGTGGAGGTTGGATCTGAAGACTAAAATTTTGAAAATGAAAAAGGAAATAAAACTTGGGGTGTGGAATAAGACCTTTGTAACTTATCCTCATCTCTTCTTGGAGTTAGCAGCTCAAGGCTCTATCTCTACCTCTGGCCTCTACCCAAAAATTGCAGCTGAATCCGTGACCGAACTGCCTGCAATCAGGATTTGCTGCGAGTAATGTAGGTGCTACTTTCACGGTTAACAAGAGAATGTGGAATTGAAAAAGGTAATTTAGCTGGTCCTGCTTGTTGATCCTATAACACTCTTGTGAGTATGGCATATATATTGTGAGCAGAAGTGCACTTCTCGGTAGAGTACTTTTATAAGAAAGCTGCAGTATACGGTGTGCAATTTTAGTATGATTACATTTTTATTGGTCATACGCTCATTTCAGTAAGCAAAAACAAGCCTTTAATTCAACAGTCTTCAACAGTTTATGTTCTTTTCTGTTTTGTTATTTCTCTTCTGTTATGTTAAGGTCACTCCGATTTGACTTCACTTCATTTGAGTTTAGTTCAGTCTCTTCTGCCTTAGAAAGTAAAAGCTTCATTGAACATCAGACACTGCGGTTCACTGAAAAGTATAATGCCCCAGTTGAGTTTTCTTGAAATTGTTTGTTGTCAGACCTGAACTTGTTTAACAAAAACAACCAGCAACAAGAGACAGCAGGCTGATATTGTTGAAGTTTTAATAGAAAACTCAAATGAATGGGCTGTTTTTTTTTATGTCATCTTATGATTTAATCCTTTAACCTCAATTAAAGCTCCAGTACTAGCGTTTACTCTGTTAGGTGGTTCAAAATGTCTCACACCACTGTGATGAAGACTTTGCAATTGCGTGCTGGGCCTTGACAGATCCCTTATAGCCGACGCTTTACGGCCTTTATCCATCACATTTTATAAGACCACAGTCTAAGGCATCTCTCATGGCAAGGTGAACTTGAGTCCTCCACTCTTGATGGGCAGCCCATATCAGTGACAACCCTGATATCTGGGAACAGATGGTGCAGCTAGATTGAATTCTGATGTCTGTTTCTCTGCCACAGCAGACGCAGTGATGATCCGTGGTGGGAGAGATATCCATCTTGCAATTATATATATTGTGATTGTGATGCTTTGTCACAAGGCAGCGTTAAATCTTCAGCATATAGAGCAAATCTATGTGCTGAGTTGCCAGTGGGCTGTTGATCATATTCACATTTCCTATCAATTTTTGAGGACAAACTTGAACTGTATGTCATTGTTATTGGTCTCATCCATCGCCTGGGCCTGACCTGAGACCTGCTGCTTTTGTCAACGGATGAGGACAAGCATCTGTGATGATGTGTCATACATCTTATTTATTGCTCTTGGTTTAACTTAATTAAGTGTGCTGTGTGATTGAGTGGGTCTCAGGTCAAGGGAATCATTCATGGAGGAGCAGTCTGTTATGAAAGTCAGCATCATGTCATTTGTAACCGACTGTGACTGAATAGCTGAAAATGCTTTCTCAGAAATCAAGGGGATTGCTCTGCTTCTTGTAATAACTTTATGAGACAAAGACCAAGGTAAACGGCATGAATGGAGTGAATATAAGGATCAACATTACATACAGTGCTTTAAGGCACTGCTGCTGAAAACAAATTCAGAACAGCAACGGCAGAATTCTCATAATTGACTATTTTACTCTCTTTAACAACGCAATCAGTCTTTGTTGTTGGTGAACAAGATTAAAGTCTTAGATTTGCACCATCTAATGGTTCTAATATCATCAAATTTGTATTGCATGGAAGTTTAATGCATATATAATAATTGAGCTGGCCTACATTTTTAATCCTTTGAAAGATGGATGATGTAACGGTTTCTGTTACCATCTGGTATAGGCTTAAATCTCTAAAAGTAGAAAAGGGTCCTGATCCTGTTGACAATACACACTTACACATTTAAAAGGTTCTGCTTGCCTGCTGGGAGTGCTGGAAGGAATAATCTAGTTGGTTATCGAGCCAGATTAAGTTTCTTAATCCCTTAGGGATGTTTTTTTTTTTTTTATGTAAGTGAAAGGATTTTTACTGATGCAAGATGCAACATTATATAACAGATTGCAAGGCCTGCAAATGAGGCAAAGTGTATTGAATGTCTGTCCTGAAGACAGAACATGCTACTGCCTGGATTCTTTGCTGCTTATAGAGCCACAAGGATAACACAGTGTTTAATGAAGGGTGAAATAGCTGTATTTATGATTGCAATCTAGGATGTGACTCCCTTGTATCTTGGTGCCCATGATTTCTGAGCAGATTCACTTCTGTAATTGCACATAACATGATTTTTTTTTTTTTTAATGGCTCCTCGGTGAAGATAACCCTGCATGGAGTTGTCTTTAGGTTGACCGTCAGGGCAATATCTCTTGAGTCCTTAGGGGAATTTCTTTGAGTTTTATCATAAAGTATCATTTCCACTCAAGTATGAACTTCATAGATTAATGTGGCCAAAGCTCAAGGTCTCTGTGACCCCACTTTATCCTATTCTTAGGAGCACTTGCAGGGAATTTCATCACATCTGTGACAGATGCTTCCTTAAACTCAAGGATGAACTGATTAGAATGTGGTTCTCAGAGATCAAGATGTCTGTCAAGTTATTTAAGTATATGGAGTTTCCCCACTTGAAAGAGACTGATACATTTACCCGAAGGTCATCTTTCCCCATGCTTTCCCCACCACCAAAACAGAAACCATTTTTTCACATTTGGTGAGACAATGAATTGGTTACACTAATCTCTACATGTTTTCCCTGCCTATATATCTGGAAAGACATGGAACTGAAATGTAACCGCAATTCTAGTTTCATACTTTCTCCCGTCTATTTTCTTTGTGCTACCACTTTTCCAAAAAAAAAGTGGGGACTTGACATTTTACACAGCCTCACAGCTTTTCTGAGCTTCTAAGATTTGTTTTTCTTTTGTTTGCTCCTCTTATTTCCATCAGCTCCCTGGCTTGTTCACTGCTTTTGACAAGGGTGAAAATTAAGACTTTCTTCTCTTTCTTTTTTTTTTTTTCACTGAGGTGCATCTGCAGAAGAAAGGTAATGGCCATGTGCACTTAACAGTTGTAGTTGTCAAGAGACACCAGCAGTGAGAAATAGGCTCTTTTGGTGTTTATCACTCCTTAAATGTCATGAATCATATACTGTTAGGGTTTTTCTCAATGATTCTTCTCTGAGAACAGTGATCAGAGGAGAGGCAAGAAAAGATGCAGACAAAATGAGAGAACATGATGGTTTCACAGTAATGCTCATTGCAGTTATTTGTTTATTTGATTTCCTCAATAGCAACTTGTACTTCATCAGCTGCAAGATCGTTGAGTACATAGTATTTAGCAATTAGTTTGAACTATTTTATACTGATGAATAATCCATCTTTCTACAATCGCAATCATTTTTTCTATTGCTGATTTTTTTAATTCTTCAAGAAAAACTGTTTATTTATAATTTTATAACTTGTTAGTTATTGTCACGGAGACCGGAAGTGTGGCAGGCAGAGTAGGTGGACCCAAATGCAGGACTCGTAGACAGGACTAGAACTAAAAACCACAGCTTTTATTGATGCTGGGAAAAAAGGTTTACAAAAAACAAAGGCAAGAACAAAAACCTGGAGCAAGGCAAAAACAGAACTGACTGGATGACTAAGACACGACTAAGCAAGACGGGACAGGAGCACACACAGTGAGGGAGGACGCAACAAGGAGCACAGGCATACTGAGACCTTAAATACAATACAGGTAACAAGGTTTATTTGAAGAGTTTCAGTCAGGTTTCAGAACCCATCACAGTACAGAAACAGCATTAGTGAAGGTTACAAATGATCTTCTTATGCCTCTGACAGTGGACTTATCTCTGTGCTTGTCCTGCTAGACCTCAGTGCAGCGTTCGATACTGTTGATCATAATATTTTATTACAGAGATTAGAGCATGTTGTAGGTATTAAAGGTACCGTGCTGCAG
>VUQS01000274.1:0-17988 GCA_015108495.1 Heterochromis multidens | reverse complement strand
ACAACGTCAGTGCAGCACTGAATGAAACATGCAGCGGTCTGTCTGCAGCCCAGAAACTCACTGACTTTTTATACACACACACTAATTATAAGCAAACAGATCACAGGTGAGGATGGTTACCTTTAGTAGTCATTTAAACCTGTGTGTGTCAACTTGTGTGTATGTTATCATGCCCAAACTTCCAGGGTATGTAAACTTTTGATCAGGGTCATTTGGACAGTTTCTGTTGTCATTATGATTTAAAAAGGGCAAACACAATTGTTTGATAATAAATGGCTTCACCCAACCACTAACCATGAGTGAAAGAAAAGTTTTTGTATTATCATTCATATTCTCTAAAAAATGGCCAAAAAAATCACAAATTCTGCCAGAGTATGTAAACTTATGAGCACAACTGTATTCACAAATCAGTTTTAAATGTTAAAAATCAGTGATTCATCAATATTTTTGTGCCTGAATTTGTGCATACTTTATGCACTTCTTATTATTAGTTGTTTCTAGAGAAAGACCACAGGTCTGTATAACTGATGAGTAAGGGCAGGCCCAGGACTGCTAGAAATCTCCCTGGGTACCCTAAACTGTAAACCAAGATCCTGTAGATAGAGGGAACAATTGTGAAGTTAAGTCAGACCAGCTATGGTCCATGGAGCTGTGAACAGCTGCATGTCTGGGATAGTAGGTTTCCTCAAAGATGAGTTTTTAGCTTGATTTGCAGGTTTGAGGAGAAAGCCTAACAAACCCCATGGTAACCAGCACCAAAAGTTTAAATGGCACATTTTTTCTATGAGTCTGTTGTGGCCAGTGCCATACTCTATGCTGTTGCATGCTGGGGCAGCAGACTGAAGGTAGCGGATGCCAACAGACTCGATAAACGGATCCGCAAGGCCAGTTGTGGGGATGGAGCTGGACTTTGTAAAGGTGGTGTCGGAGAGGTGGATGTTGTCCAAGTTAAGGACAATGCTGGACAATACCTCCCACCCACTCCATGACGTGCTGGCCAGTCACAGGAGTACGTTCAGTGAGAGACTGAGATTACCCAAATGCAACACTGAACCACACAGGAAATCATTCCTGCCTCTGACTCTCTCTGAACAACTCCTCCATCTAAAGGATATTTATATATTGAGTTATTATATTATTAGAGCTATTTGTAATATATTGTATTATTTAATATTGGTATTTTAACTTTTTAATCACTTCTTACTGTCCTGGAGCAACTGTGACCACATAATTTCCTCAGGGATTAATAAAGTATTCTGATTCTGATTTAAACATTCCTTCCTCCTCTCATGTGCCTTTAATCTACTGGGCTGTGACTTTGTGTGTGTGATGGTTATTAAGTGGAGCAGGGTTAGATGTCATCTTGAAAAGCTGTTCTATATTCAGTATTTGCAGTGTGCCAAGAGCTAGCTACTTGCTTCAGCAGACACACATACACACAATACAGGACACAGCAGATTTAACAGACAGCTCACTGCATTGCACAACAACCAATGACTATGACAGATGCTAAGTGGTACAAAGAGGGTCAGGAAAGTGATAAATTATGGACAGATAGCTGCAGGGAGAGTTTTTCTATGTTTACAGCTCCATGTTTTCAGCTCAAGCCCAGCTAAAGCTTCTGAACCATGGGTCAGGTGTACAGAAGACCACCGGCAGCATGAAAATAAAACACCACATGTTGTTACAACTCTGGGTTTAAAATATTTAACCACTATTGTTAGAACCATTTTCATGTAAACAGGAGAGTAAATCTGGTTCAAAGCATCAACACTAACATTTTACACAAACATGCGATCCACTGCTTCATATCATACAGTCATATCATCACTGCTAGACATCTCCATACCTCCACAGGTATGTCATCTGGACCAACCACCTTTCCACTCTTCATCCTCTTCATATCTGCCCTCACTTCCTCCTTACTAATCCTCTGCACTTCCTGATTCACTAGCAGTCCTCCATCCATCCTCCTCTCGCTCTCATTTACTTCATTCTCTCTTTTTGCCGTACGCCCAGCATCCCAGTACTCATGTCTACTTTCTTCAGCTCCCTGACTATCCTACTTTTTCTTTGCTAACCTATACCTATGAATGCCTTCCTGGTGTGAAAGTATTTTAGTTAAGAAATAAAAGCAAAATTATTTTTATTTATAGAGTCAACGTTCCAAATTACAATACTTACACCTTACTCTATCCTTAGAAATCCCAGCTTAGATAAAATAAATAATTTGAAAAAATTTAAAA
Source organism: Heterochromis multidens (assembly GCA_015108495.1). Classification (NCBI taxonomy): domain Eukaryota; kingdom Metazoa; phylum Chordata; class Actinopteri; order Cichliformes; family Cichlidae; genus Heterochromis; species Heterochromis multidens. The sequence continues at coordinate 15,742 of VUQS01000274.1, read as the reverse complement.
AATGGAAGACAGAGAAGAGCATCAGGAGAAATGCTCACTAGGTGGCGTAGTTATTTTCCATTTGAGAGTAGCTCTATACTGTCAAAATCATTGCACACTTTGGAAGTGATTTTGACAGATAGCTATAGCTATTTTTGTTTTGTGTTAAAGTGCTGGTCAAAAATCAAAACAGCATGGGTAAAAACTGCTGCACATTGTCTTACTGCAAGCTGATAATTCAGAGTAAAACTGTGTATGAGACATAAAAGCGACATTTATTATATTTATGTACACCGTTGTCTATTCTTAGACACCCCAACTTAGATAAGAAAAACATTTCAACATATTTTTAAAAATGGGACAAACATCAGGGAGAGCTTCAGTAGGTATTTGTGCTTGGGAAAACAAATGGTCTAAATAAAAATCTCCACTAGGTGGAGGAACTGAATTAGGCTGTACAGTCCCACTCGCTGGAATCTGCTGCTTGTGTTTGTTTAATATTAAATCTTGTTTCCTTTTGTCATCTCTTAACTCATTGTTGGCATATGTATATGAACTCCATGTTGTCTTCTTTACAGCTTGTTTATTTATAATGTGCTGCTACTTCAGACTCAGATTGTGTGTTTTCGCTTTGAAGTATGTGGTCCCTGTCTGGAGATGCAATGATGAAGCAACCAATTAATTCAGGAACCTCAGGGTCATGTTTTTAATGTGGAACAGCAACTTTTGTATTTATACAGTTATTTGACCACATATTTAAACTTTTTAAATTAGATATTGACCAACTTTATGACTCTGATAATTGATTGAACTGATAATTACTCCTTTTCTTAGAGGGCCGCACTGAGCTAAAGTGCAAAGGTTTGCACTCAGAGTCATGTGACAGTGTATCTAAACTATAGGAAGACACTAACAAGAACACATCGATCAGTTCAACAAACCAGCTTACAGTCAACAGAAGGGGAAAAAAGTGTTATTCTCACACGGATACTGGTGCAATGCTGGGACAGTCCCAAAAAACATGACCACATTTGTTTCCTCTCACGTGGACGAGCAGGAGCTAAACAAGTGGATGAGTCACGGTTGGACTTTCAAGGTAAGTACAAAGTATTAACTCAATGATCTAAAGATGTTGAAGGTAAAATGGAACTGTTTTGGTCAGTGATTTTAAATGCAGTTGAAACAATGATTTAAATGCAAACCAAATTTCTTAAAGTCTTGATTAAAGTAGAGGATGATGTTGATGAGGTCTGACAGTTCAGGTATAGATGAAAAAAATATATGTAGGAAGGTGAACAATGAGTATAAACATTAAACAGGAACTGAGTTAACCATTAGTAAAAAATGAGGAAGTCCTTAGGGGATTTCTAAAAATGTTCCTGAAACTCCATCCACACCTTCTGATGACAGGTACGCTCAGGAAGTTTCACACAGGCTGTGTACTATGAAGCAAGAAAGTGGCTTAATTAGGTGAGTTCATGAGTAGTTTTATGACATCAGATCTAATTTTCCAATTAGTCCAATCTATCAAATGTTGTAGAACATGTTAATCGATGTGCTGTGCTGGAAAAACAAACAGAAGGTGGCAAATACAGTCTACTCACAGTGAGAGAAGGCAGGAAAGCACCAGTTCATTGGCTGAAAGGGGTGATGCCATCCCCTGAAATATGTATGTTTCTGCTCCCTGTTTTTGGTTTGGTTTGGTTCCTCCCTTGTGTTCCTCGTCGTTTAGTCTTCATCTCTGTTCCCCTCCATGTCTTCCTTCTGTCAAGTTTACTTTGGTGTCCATGTTCCCTGTTTATTCATTGTTACTCATTTCCTGTTTTACTTTGCTAGTTAGTTGTCTCCTGTGTTTGGTATTGAGTTTTACTTCTCTGTCTTGTTATCATTTGATTAGTTTCATCTGTTTCTTATTTTGGCCCAGCTGTGTGTTTTTCCCCAGATTAGTCCCCAGTATATTTTAAAGCCTCAGTTTGTGTGTTCGCTGTTGCGTCGTACTGTTTGTTTCCCGTATATCTGCCTGTGAGTTTTTCCCCATTTCTGGACATTGTTTTGATGCCCCTTGTTGGACTTGTTCTTCACCCAAATAAAAATTAGTTTTCTGCTTATTTATAATAAATAAATCCATCCATTCTCTTCCACTTTTCCAATACAGGGTCGCAGGCAGCTGCCACAGGGTGAGAGGTGGGGTACACCCTGGACAGGTCGCCAGTCTGTCACAGGGCTAACACAGAGAGACAGACAGCCATTCACGCTCACATTCACACCTATTCATGTATTTGAATTTAAAGGATAATTTGACTTCAAACTCTTAATTTAGAAGTTCTGTAATCATTATTTCAGTTATGTTGTATTTAGATTTGTGATTGTGTGGCTATTAACAGGCCTCCGTGACGGTCGCTCTTCCTGTTCACGGTTGTTATTTAAATATTAATAAAGCTATTTGTGTGTTTGGTTATCATGTGTATCTTATCGTGTGCTGATACTCCACGCCACAGATTTTACCTTTTTAAATGAGGCACAAAGCAACTTGTGGCTGAAATGGAACAGTTTTCGTCAGTGATTTTAAATGCAGTTGAAACAATAATTTGATGCAAACCAAATTTGTAAAACCTTGATTACAATTAGAGTCTAACAGGTTCTGTTAATAAGCTCTGACAGTTCACACATGAATGAAAACAGATACATGCAGATGTGAGATAAGTATGAAAAAATAACATTAAACAAGAATAAGTCATGAGTAAATTATAGGGAAGTCCCTGTCTGCCCGTAGTTTTATTACTATAGTAAACTAGGGGATTCTAAAAATAGAACTGAAAACTTCTTCTGAAACTCCACCCACCAATGACAGGAATGTTAAGGAAGTTTCACACGCCTTTACCAGAAAGCAGATGGCTGCACTATGAAACAAGAAACTGCTTAATCTAGGTGGTGTAATTTCAGGAGTAATTGTCCAATTGGTACGCTACCACACTCGTGCTGAAAAACAAACACTGAAATTTAAATTAAGTGAACAAAATGAGAAGAAGACAATGACAAAGAGAACAAAGAATAAATAGCTTAAGGAAAATGTTTAAAACAACAAAAAGTTATGATTTTAATCAAAGCATGCAAAACAAACTGCAGCAGGACTCAGTTCTTTTGCATGCATAGTTTTTGTAAATAAAGTTACACAAAATAAAATAGATTTCAAAATAAAACAGATTCAATTGTTTCCTCTCAGCTGGCTCCTGGTTTGATTGTTGAGTAGAAAGTTGGTTCAGAATCCATTTCTGTTAAAGACACAAAGATGCAAACTGTTAAACTACTAACAACATGCAATTCAATTCAATTCAATTCAATTTTATTTATATAGCGCCAAATCACAACAAAAGTCGCCTCAAGGCGCTTTATATTGTAGGGTAAAGACCCTACAATAATACAGAGAAACCCCAACAATCAAACGACCCCCTATGAGCAAGCACTTGGCAACAGTGGGAAGGAAAAACTCCCTTTTAACAGGAAGAAACCTCCGGCGGAACCAGGCTCAGGGAGGGGCAGCCATCCGCCGCGACCGGTTGGGGGTGAAGGGAGAACAGATGTGAGATGCAGACGTTAGTGTTGAGGCTACTTCACTGCCAAAGCTAAATGACACATTTTAAACTTAGTATACTTACAGTAACAGGAGGCAGAGAAGCTCAACAAATGTGCAGCTTTTCTCTTTCCTTGTTTCACGCTTCATACATTTTTCAATGACTCTCATACACGGGACCAACCCCTGAAATATGACTGGCTTCAGCTTCAGCACTGAAGTAGTTACTTTCAGAAATGGACTATTCTCCATAGAGTACTTTTGCTGTAAGTAATTTAAGTATATTTTGATGCCAAACCTTTTGCACTTTTATTTAAGTAAGATTTTTAATGTGGGATATTTCATGGTAACAGTAATATTCTGACACTGTAAAGGACAAACAGTGTCTTTACTTAATTAAAAAAGTAGTGCATTTAACTTTATTTGTATTAGTTGTTGAATTTTACTTAGTATATTGAGTTATCTTTACTTTTTGCTTACAAACAGATGCACGGAATCAAAAAACAGGAATGGAAACACCAGGGGAATGAAAACAGACATCCTGACAGAATGACACATATTTAGACACAGGGGACAGATTACACTCTGAGACACAGGCAAACAAAGGAGGGAAGACTTGGGGCTTTTCTCATTTCTCTGATTTGTGCCTCCTTGTCTCCTCCGTCCTCTTGCCTGTGACCTGGAAACCAATCTCAGAACACCATGGGGAAGGGTGTCTAATTGTTAAAATGCATCTGGAGGATAGAGGAGGCTTGAATGTACAGGTGTATCCTTAGCAGAAGGGTTTTTACCTTCAGCATGTAAAGAGGTGTGGCAGACCATGGTGAGAGAAGGACTCTTTGAATATCCCGTTCTTGTCACACTGAGCCATATTGTGAATTTAAAAGTGGCCCTAAATATAAAACGTGTCATGAGTACTGTTATACCTGCTATCATAAAACACAGCTGGAGTTTGGCTATAATAAAACAGTTTTTAATGTGCTCGTGTCAAACATCAAATTTAATTGACATCTTTTGAGAATGATAGCTCTGAGGCGAGGATGTCTCATTTTGGTAAAAGACTGTTGCCTCGACTCTTCTCTCCTCAAGTCTCTTCTTCATCTCCTCCTCTCACATCTCTGGTGTCGAGGAAAAGGAGCTGAGGAGAGGAATCGAGGACAACTTGGGAAAGGAGAAAGGGGGCGGGCCTCTGCATTTTAGTAACTGAGACATCCTTCAACATGGTGTAGTGAGATTGATTTCTGGGTCATAGACATGAGGACGGAGGACACAAAGGCACAGATTAATGAAATGAGAAAAGTCCATAAACAAGAGAGAGGGAAACCCAAGAAGAAATAAAAATGAATTTAAAACAGGAACCAAAACTCAAGTAACTTAAAAGCAAGAACCTGGGATCATGGCAACTTCTGATTTTTATTTATTTATTTGGGTTTTTTTTTGGATTATCCATGGTCACACATGTCTGGTTTTTGGTGAAATCACATTTAAAACAATCCTGGAATCCCCTGTGATTCTACCACAAAGGATCCATGTATTATATGTTTATATTTTTCTATTTGGTGATCACGGTTTCTTACCTTGTGCTGATACTACACTAACTCTACAAATCATTAAACAAAGTTCATTCCAGGCAAACAACTGCTTTGTTTACTGCCTTGGTAAAACGTTTCATGTCATTAAACAATGAGGTCACAGTTTCATGCAGCCACAGTTACACATGGCTCAAAGATCAAGGAACAGATATGACTCAAAGCCACGTAACACAGTACGATCTTTATACCTTTCTGTGGAAGAGAATGGCGGCAGTATTGTAAACAAAATACATCATTTATCTTGGCTGTTCTGTATTTTTGGGAAAGACGACTATGACAAGATCCTTGTGTGTTTACCTTTATCACTCTTTGGCTGCACCTCCGGTGCGATGGTGACATCAGTGTATGAAACATCAGGGTCGGTTTCACCTGCAGCACAACACTTCTCGTTGTTAAACATCTTCTTGGAAATACGCTTTTTGACCATAAAACAATCGTGAAGGATCAACATAAAGATTTCTGCTACATGTAATCTTTCTCATTCATATCATTTGTTCCGTTAACTCACTAAATAAAGACAGTTCGTTACACAAAATCTTTTGTAAAGTAAAGCCAGCTGTCGATTCATCAAAATCAGATGCTTAAAGCTGAAGTGCTCTTCCAGTTGTTTTGACTTTACACTTCAGTGATCTGAATGTTTGTACAAGACACTCTCTGAGCTCTTTATTGGGAAACGTGCACCTGCTTTTCCACGCTGTTTCCCAACAATCAGCTCACAGCAGTGCATAAAATCCTGCAGATACAGATCAGGAAGTTCAGTTAAGGTCTGCACTGTGACAGGAAGCCGGAGTACCCGAAGGAAACCCACACAGGGAGAACATGTAAACTCCACACAGAAATGTTATGTTTGTAAAAGTGTGGGGGAGGGAATCACAGTTTGAATGCTATGAGTATCATTTTTGATGTGCATCCTTTTATGGCCATTGAAGTATGTTCACCATATCACAAAGATGCCTCAAACTGACTCTTGAACATATCACTGGCTGTTTAGTTTTTCAGCTGAGCCTAATACTGCAATTACAAGGGGTTTAAAATCCAAAACAGAATAAAAGTGTTCTATGTAAACACAGTTTAAACAAGCCAGAACCAACATTTCAAACATTTACAGGGAGATGGGTTAAAAAAATATAATTTATATAATTTAACTTGCTTAATCCAATTACTTTCTGATTGTGTTCTTTCACACATGCCCTCCTTCTTGACGTAAATGCTCGGGGACATCTAACAAATCCAACCTAAACTGTTTCTCTACAGTGAGTTTAGAAACTTTTATCAAACAAATAGAGATGGAACAGAGAGCAGATATCCGTCTTCAGGGAGCTGATCAAACACACAAATACATGCCAAAGAGATAAAACAGAGATAACAAAGAAAAATGCATGACGCGTGATGTATTCATCACTTGTTGTCTAAGTCATTCCACTGTGATTAAATATATCTGCTCATGTAAGCACCAGACTGTATTAAAATCACATCTGATGCCAAAAGTTGACCTGAAATCTTCAATCAGAAGGAGGTTAAAAAAGGACATGAGCTGAGAGAGCGTCCATGGCCTTCAAAATAACCACATCATAATCCAGAAAAACACCTTTTGGAAGTGGAAAATGATGAGATGCAATCCTGTCAACACACAGCAGCCGCATCTTAAATAAAATCAAGAACAATCAGAGGTCTAGCCCACTTTTATTATGGCGCTTCTAATAAATTCTCAGTGAGTGTATATGTATACAAAACACACATCAAAGCATAAATATTTGCATAAAGGCAAAGATCATTTTTAATTGATTTAAACTTATTTTTAAAAAGTGATTTTTGTACTTGCATTTTTACTGACAGTGTGAACAAAACGTTTTCTTTTTTTTAGTTTAGAAAAAAAAACTTTGGGTGGCTCTAGAAACTAGAAGAATGTAGAGTGTTTTTGTATCTGTTGAAAGGCAGCAAGTCAGTTGGTCTGCTGGAGCTGAATAGAAACTATGTGGGAAATGACTCTTCCAGTTACCTTTATTTAGGCTGCAGCATCATTTTTTAAATGGTTTATTCATTGTTAAGCTTAAGAATGTAAAAGGTACCACCAAGCTTTAAAAAAAAAGATATCAAAGACACTGTTTACGTCAGATCTCTATTTTTAGGTTTGTTATTCTTATTTTCCTATGTAAAAAGCCACGAATGTTAAGTATGTCTTTACAACTGGTAAAACTGCACAGATACTTTCATGAGGTAAATGTGCAGGTACGATTTTGTTTTTGAAATCTGCGCGATCTCACTCGGTGTGGCTCCATGGTGTCATAGTTAACACATTCACGTAACACCCAAAAGGTCCCCATTTGAGACTGGGAGGACACACAACCCTCCCAGTAATCAAATGTGCGATTCTGCTGTGGTGACGACTTGTGAATAAGCGAGCAGCCGAAAGAAGCAACGGATGATCTGACTTTAAACTACCAGTGTTAGTCAGTCTCTTTAGTTTATTTTCCAGCCTGTGAAGATGTAAACCTGTAAAACTTTAACAAATATATAGATACATAAAGTATGTCCCTTAATTTCTTGAAACATTTGGGCGCTCTAACCGCCCTAAACAATACATGTTTGGATTTTAGTGGCAGGAGAGATGTATGAGGGATTGAGACAACCTAAACTATACTGTGTGTTTACAGTAACTAAAGAAAATGCCAGTCAGCGCAAAAGTGTGGCTAACAGATATGTTTCAAAAGCATACTGACCTTTGTGGTTCCTCCAGAGGCACAGCAGCAGCAGCAGCAGCAGCAGCAGCACCAGCACCACCAACACCACAGCCAGTAAGAGGCAGACACCCACCACAGGAAGCAAAACATACACAGGAGGGGAGTGAAAAGATTTGGGTCGCCCAGCTTTAACAAAAGAAAATAAAAACCACAGTTTGTTCTTGATGCAACACGACAATAAGTTCAGTCTATATGCTTGACAGACTCTGTGATCTCTGTGCTGAGCTCAGATAAAAGCACCCACAAATGTCAAAACAGAGATTATACCAATTTTCTCATCCATCTCCTGGTGTTCAGAAAATCACTTACTTTTTACTTTTCAATCGTCTCACCTGTGACAGCCAGCCAGTTGTCTGGTGATTCTCCAGAACTGGAGATGTTACACTTGTAGAAACCTTCATCAGACTTTGAAACGTTGTGGATGGCCATGACTCCTGTAGAGCTGTTCCCGATCAGGAGACCGTCTTTATAAAATTCAGCTGAGAGGTTGGAAAAAGATGTCTGCTTATCCATGCAGCGCAGAGTAACAGCATCGCCCTCCTGCAGAGGATAGAGCGGACTCTCCAGGATCACAGAGCCTCCTGAATGACAGCATGATAGAAATCATTAACTATTTAAAGCTTTAAGTTGGCTTAAAGCTGCACTTCCATAAAAAAATATCCATCCTGGAGCTTCTTGCTTGAACCAAGACATATTCCAGATCAGACAGACTCAAAATTTAAAAAAAAAAACAAAACAAAACAAAACTTCCTCTTCAACACCTGTCATGTTCGCATGAATTCAACTATTTCAGACTTTCATTCACCACTTTAAACTGCTACTGTATTTAACAGCTTTTAATTTCACTACACCTGGTGACCAGTTTCACCAGTTTATCCCTTTTGTTTAGCTAATAATTTGATTTGTGGTGCTAAAAAACAATTTCCACTTTTAATCCATACTATAAACTAACAGTTTAACTGCAGGGCATGCTTTTAGGTCAATCATTTATAACTTTTTATTCACAATTTTAGCCAGCGCCTGTATTTCATCTGTTTATTAATTATGTGTAGCAAACATTTTTATTCATACTATTAACTAAATAATTTCAACTGTTAGCCACACTTTGAGTAAGCAGTTTCAATACTGTTTTTACTTTCTACCCCTACTTAACTAATTCAACCACTAATGCAATACTTTAATCCAATACTGGGTGGGATGTTTGTGCCCCTGGCTGGGAATCATTGGTCCAGATCATAAGCCCACAAAACGATAAGTTTGTTTTTATTTTAAACTAAACTATTTCTGCTAAGCTGACAGGCTGCAGGTTCCAGCTTTATGTTCATCACACAGATAAGGAAGTGGAAACACTAATGTTCTTGTCTGTATTTTTGAAAACTTCCAACTACTCCTTTGCTATTAGGAGGCCACAATCAATGTCAATATCAGACAATGGGTAAGAAGTCCTTTGGCAGGAAAACATAAATGCAGTTTGTAGTAACTGTTTCAACAAATCCTCATGTCAGCCTTCTCACAGGATGTGTTTAGTTGTGCTGCTGGTATAACTGGAAGAATTATCAGTCTATATTAACACTATAACAACCTAAAGTGTCCTAACAATTATTGGGTGGATTTCCCTGAAATTTGGTGCACAAATTTAAACATCCTCAGTCCGCTCAGTGGCTCTTTCTATTAGGTCCAAATTAAATGTTTTAATTTCACTCTTTCCTTAATAATAAAAACTATCCCATCAGTCTCAGTTGTGATTTGTGCTTAGTTCTAATGAGCAAACTTTGTTAACCTGCTAAACTTCACCAGCATGCTGGTATAACATTTAGATCAAAACTTTGCAAACACAGCTGTCTGTATGGTTGTAGAGTTGTTTGTTTTTACCCAGAGATGGCCTCTTCGATTTAATGGTTACCCTCACCGGTTACAGTGATGTTAACAGCTTCACTGCACACTCCAGCTCCAGATTCACACCAGTACACCCCACCATCTGACGGGTAAACATCTTGAAGCAAGCAGTGTGATTCATTTCTTTTCCCCCAACCTTTGGAACACTCTTCATTTGTGTTTATGGATGTGTTTCTCTTTATTATCCAGTCTGGAAAGCTTTTATGTTCTCCACAGCTCAGTGTAACAGACTCGTACCCGAAGAACTGAGATCTGTTGGGAAAGACTCTCAGAGAGGCTGAAAGAAACAGGTGAGACAAATTTATTGCATTTACAATGACAGATTTAAGGGTAGAACCACAGGGTAGCCACCACCACCGCCTAAGACCCAAGTCTGGCTACACACACCCTAACAACCAAGGCAGAAGCTGCTACAGGACACCAAACAAGCTCAATGAAATGTATTTACAGTGGTAACAATTTTCTAGTGGAACTTTTTTTTGCTATGCTTGCATGGATGGATTTTTCTATGGCTGTTGTTCCCACAAAAACTAATTGTAACAGTGCAAACACACATTTAATTTGGCTGGCTGTGCCACTGTCAGGGCTGGATGCTCTTTGTATTCTTGCAGAAGTGAACAATCAGTGACACTAACGTGCAGACTATCAGCTTTTTGGGGGGATTTTGTTGCTTCCATTTTTTCCATCATAGATTTACTTTGGACAAGAAATGAATGGTTTAAGGTTGAAAGGAAACTACATGAATGTTGAGTTTATTTGCCATTAATAATGCTAAATAGTTTCTTTAAACCAAACAACGATGGACTGTAAAAGCAAAAGACAGTTTGACACCATTTCTTTTCTCTTCACAACTTTGCAGCTCCGTTACGTGACATATATAATGAAAGCTTCACATATTACCACAAAACAGACATATCTGCATCTCCTGCTACAACGTTTCATCTGAAACAGAGATACGTGTGGGTTTTTTGAACAATGCTGTTTATAGCTGAATCAGTGATCTGTATCAGGATGTCAAAGTGCAAATACGGTTTTAAGTTGGCTTGAAAAAAGGTTCTGCTGCAGTGCTTCTTATTTTGTCCATTGTATTTAACCCATGAACATGAGCTCTCATTAATCAAAAATGAACAAAAACCTCTATAATAAGGCATAAAACATGTTACTGAAACCATAAACTGAACACAGATGGCACTCAAATGTAAGAAGTAAGATTAGGTACAAAGAGGGAACTTTTTGCTTGTAACAGTTGCTCAGCAACTGCTAACAAGATGATTTACATATTTTAAATTAATAATTCAATAATTAATAATATTCTATAATAATGTATTAGCCTTGGTTAGAGAGGCAAACTAAAACTGGCAATGTTGCGTTTTTTTAATGTATATATATATATATATATATATATAAAACTAATACTCTAACTAATAATATATAACTACCTCTATTCAGTTTATTGTAAAGTATGTTAGAATTCCTGTGAAATACAAAAACACGATTCCTCTTTTATGTTCTGAAAACATCACAGGCTGAATTATTTATTAATCCATGTATTTATCAAATCCAAAAGCAGGTGCCCACACACAGACACATCAGAGACTTCACAGACATTTAGTACTCACCGATAATGGTGCACAGAGTTGTTATCTCCATGCTGCTTGGCTGGTGTTCGACTCACAGACTGAAGAGTTTCGGAGGGGCTGCATCACACCTCAAGGCTGACTTTGTAAAAAAAGTCATTTGTGCAGGATGTATGTCACAGTTTTATTTTTGAAACCACAAATGTCAAATGTTTACTTTCTTCACCCTGAAGACCTGAAGAATATCATTACAGAGTGAAATTATGGAATATTTCATCTGAATCAAAACAGCCCAACGATTCATGGAGAAAACTTAAATCCTGCACGAAGATCTTGTGACATTGGAGGCACTTAAATGTCTTTGTTGTTTTGATATCCATTACTGTTATATTGAATTTGCATTTATTGATTTGTGCAGTTTGCACACACAGATTACACAATGAGCATGGTTAATGTCACAGTGAAGCTCCACTTACAAGGCTTTGGAATCTAGTCAGGTTATGATGGCAGGATTTTGGTAAAGAAAAAAAAAAGCAGACCAGTAAACATGTAGAACAGCAAATATTCCACAAAGTTTTTTCTTTTGTTTTGTTTTTTTTTTTTTTCATTTATGACACAACTAAAAGCAGTTGCCTCAGGGCCCAAAACAACTCCAGATTTGAGTTGATTAATTAACTGTAGCACAGGGTTTGCCAACAAACTTTCCAGAGTTCCTGGTTTGATCACACTCACTGTGACACGGTGACGCTTTGGACACTTTGCTCATCCAATCAAAAATTAAGACTTTTTTTTGGGGGGGGGGGGTTCTCACCAGTACTATTTCTAACTAATCTGTCTCTAGCTAACTGACATCCTCTTGACACCCTGAGGTTGGAAGAACACTAGGCTACTGTGTAGGAGTGTGACAAGTATAAATATACTGTATATACACATTACTGTACAACCCCTCAAACACACTGAACTTCCATCAGAGGCGGTGCTGCGTGTTTCAGAAGTTCCTTTGCCCAACAAGGCTTAAAATAGTGCTGAGTGTTTTTACGGGAACCACATCGAGCTGCACAGAGTGGGTAAAGAGGGCAGTAAGTCGAACAGAGGAACAGCTTTGAGAATATGGCTCATTTTCAAATTAGAAGACTCCCTGCAGACTTTGCTTCTGAAGCATATCAGCATTGCTCTGATGCCGGGTTTGTGATACAGATGAAAACAAAACAAAACTGCTGGAGCTACAACATCAAAGACACACACCCGGTGTATTTCAAGGGTTATACATGTGAACTAGAAGGTGAGACATTAGTGAAGACATTACTACATTTATTTCCACTAAATATTAACTTTATCATCAGTCTGTGAGAGGCCTTCAGAAGATACGTATGGGCTGGCACAGATCAGTGTTCTTAATATTAGTTTAGTCAGGTTTTTGTTTATTGTGCTTATATTTGTGAGGGATCGTGGACAAAAACAGTCGTCTCAGAGAGAGGAGAGACCAGCATCCACGATTAGCCCTGCTTGGATTGCTCCTCTCTGTGACTTCTTCTTCGTCGTCATCTTCTTCTTCTTCCTGTTGGTCCTTTAAGGGGTCACCGCACATTATTATAATCATGCCTAAGTCATAGTCTCATATATACACTATATTAGTATGTAACAGGGAAATGGGAGTACTTGTGAGCTCAAATAAAGTGAATATTCATCTCTCTCTGGAGGATGTACTTTAGCTGATGACAGATAATAATGTTATCTCAAAATACCTTAAATAAAACAATATAGTACCATACCATCTAGCTTGTGGCCATCCTTACCAACTTGGGAAAATAGAAGAAGCTCAGGATGGGCTTTAGAGAAACGAGCGGGCAGTTAAGGAGAAGTTGTAGGTGTTGCAAAGGAATTTTCTGGGACATTTTACAGGCTGCCAGTCCACCATAGGGCAAACACACAGAGACATGCAACCACACACTCTGACATCCCAGCCCAGTCGAAAAGTCGTGACCTATGTCATGAGCTGCCACGAGACCAGGTTGGACATCCACACCTACAGCCAATTTAGACTTTCCATTTAACCTCACACAGCAATGAGAAGAAACCAGAGCACCAAATCAGGAAACCCACGTAGTTGCACAGAACAGTGAGCAACAAACAGTTGTTTTTGGGGTTTTTTTTCAGTTTAAATAAATGACCACATCTATGAGTACAGACAAACTAAACACATGTACAGACCCAGAGGGAGGTAAGGTTTGGTAAGGTTTAGAACTACACAGTGTAACCGGAAATCAAAGCACAGAGTAGGGCTGATTCAAACTGAGGACCAGATTAGTTTTACCTGTAAAGTTGTTGTAATTAAGTTGTTGAAATAAACACTTAACTCAATGTAAAGTTTATCTATAACCTATCCCACTCCCCGCCTCCGCTTCTGTCTTTGTGGGGGTTTTTTTACTTTCATTTTCACACGAAGGAAGCAGCAGCTGCCCCTCGGTTTGTCTCTTTTACTAAATAAAGTGGTCTATCTCATAAAGACCCGTCTCGATGAAGAATCCGATGGTCACCGTGAGTTTCTAAAGCCGCTGTCCGAACAGGTGAGCCTCTTCTTCTCTGTGTTTTCTGCTTTTCTGGAACTCTAATTATTATTTTCAGTTATGTGTCGTTTAATTTTCGCTTTCCCAAACTCTAAGTTAAGTAAAAGTAGAAATAAAGACTGACTACTTCTTCTATTTTGATTCGGATATTATGTTTATACTTTACAGTCTGTTCAGTTAATCATGTGTTAATCACATGATCCTCTGACGGGAAATTCACCGGTTTAACTCGAGCCTGGCAAAAAGTCCATGGAAAGGTGTTTATGTTGTTTTCATTTTTCATGTAGACACGCCCCTTAGTCGCGTATTTATATCTCATGTCCAGACTCATATTTGGCTGGTTTGAAGTCGCTTTGTGTTTTGCATTTCTCTCATATTGAAATGGGCATAGAAGAGTTCAGTAAGAGGATTTCTATCTCACCTCTAACAGCCGTCTCTTTGCTGCTTTTCGCCCTCAGGCATGCTGAAGGTAAGCTTTCACTACAATATATATATATATATATATATATATATATATATATATATATATATATATAGCCTATCCTTGCTTTGCAGTCATATTAACACTGTTATTACAGGGTTTTAGAAAACATAAGCTCCAATTTAAACTGAGCGTAGTTCTGTTGTTATCGTAGCAAACTAAGCAAATCTCAATGAGGTAATCCCTTTAATTTTCTCTCTTAACTCTTAATGGCCATCACTGCTAAACATTTTTACTTAATAGAAGTGATGTAAAAGAATTTAACTGAAAATTTAGTCAACCAATCTCTGTTATTACCACGTGTTACGGGATTTTTAGTAAGCCTGCAGTAAGGCGTCTGGGAAAACACAAGCGAACCACTTCAGACTTGACTTTTAAATAAAATACAGACGTTAATACACATCTTACTATGATGATGTATGCATATAGCGTCACAAATACAACAATTATTAACATCTGTATGTTTTTTTTAATTATTATAAATCAGAATTTTTTTTTTATTTTCGTATTTTTTTCTATTTTCGTTCATTTCATCATCCCCCTGCGAACTACGTTTTCTGTTTACGTTTTTTCACGTGTCATGTTCAACTTATATCAACTGTACGTAATTGGCACTCACCAAAATTATGTTCGAGTCACCGCTAAATACGAAATGAAGACTTTGAAAAAGCGCAAGTGAAAAAAATAAAATACAAATGAAGAAGTAAGTAATCTCTAAAAACAAAGGTACAGATCTGATACTTTGGTGTTTTCCTGGTGAATTTCGGAATCATTTTAGCTCATTCTTTTTGTGTATTCATATAATGTAAAATAAAACATAAACAGCAGATTTTCACAAAGAGGAATCTTGAAGAAGTTTAAGATTTTTGATTTTTTTAAAAGAACTTTAAAATATTTGGTTACTTTGTTATTCTCTTTCCAGCAACGAATACATTTTTTAAACTATCATAATCAGTCCCTTAAAAAAACGGGATATTATTGAATGAAAAATGTGTTGGAAACAGGCCTACATGACAATAACACACAGACAAGAAAATTTCAAACAGCTTTCTGTCAAGCAGAGTTTAAAATCTCTCCTTTCTCCCTCAGGTCAGTTACATGTTGTTGGATCACTTCAGCCTATCATGGCTGCTCCAGGTGATGATGTCATCCTACCCTGTCATGTGAAACCAATGTTTAATGTGGTGGGTCTGACTGTGGAGTGGTCAAAGCCGGACCTCCAGCCTGACCCCAAAGACCGGCTGAGCCGAGTGGAATATGTTCATCTTTACAGAGACGCCCGTGAGGTCCCCGACATGAAGATCCCATCATACATCGGGAGGACGGCGCTGTTCACAG